>KK502532.1:566472-607923 GCA_000688735.1 Glossina austeni | reverse complement strand
ACAAGACCAAATTGCAAATGAACCCCTAAGCGGTCGCAAACATGCATAAGCTTGGCAACCCATAATAGTTAACATCAATTAATTTTCGAAATCATAATGACTTTCTAGGGTTAAAAGCTAGTTTAAGTACGACATTGGCAAAGCAATGTGGCTTTAATGGACCTTAAAGAGTTCCATAATGAGAATAGGAGATAGACGTCATTTAGGTTATTGCAAACAACTCTGAGCGGGTTAAATAGCTCAATAATTATGTTTACACTGACTAAGTTTAACAAAGATAAAGCGCCTAGAGAAGCGGTTAGGGACATTGGAGCTAATTTCACCAAGTAATAAAGGCGAGTCAATAGCACCATTTATTACTTTGATTACAAAGGCAATGCCAAGAACAAATCTACGTTTCCCTAGAGACGGTAAGGACGACAGAAGCAACCTATTTCCCTATTTTCATAGGGATTTATTCATAGGACAGGGGGACAGGGGGTTATCATTTTCATCATGTTCATCATATTTCTTCCTTTTCGAAAACTGTTTACCTAATTATTTTCTTAAAAATTTATCACAAATTTGTACTACGTTTAAAAAGATTTACGCGTCCGTGTTATAACAAAAAAAAAACTACTGATTGGAGATGATGTTCTTGTGAAATGAGAGCTTGTCGAAAGAGGAATAGTGTGCATGTGAAAAAAAAAAAACAAAGAGGGAGCATAAAGCTATAAAATAATAATGTTTAAAACATGTCCCTGTACATTTCACATTTAAGATACGAACATTAAGCATTAATTACAACACTAATTCTGACATACTTTACAGCTTATTGTTCTCTTTAGTAGCAAATAAGCAACAAATTAAATGAACTACTAAAGAAACGTTTGCGTATGCATTTAATGAACAGGGATTATAAATGCGATGTAATTATTTTCATTACACGATATCTATCATCATTACTAGTGCTAGATAAAACTATTGCTGCAACCTCCATCCGCTGAGAAAAATATGAGATTTAGTTTTTACTTATTATGAGTTTGAATTGCTTATGTCAAGCTTTGGCCGCGTAAATCAATTTTGGGAACACGCATATGCTGCAACAACAGCTGTTAGGCAGAAACGAGAAACGTACGGATGGACGGATGATTCCAAGAAGAATTTGGTTAAATCGACGCTATTAGCTATTTGTTGTTTTTGCAATGCAAGAATAAATCGAATGTATTCCTATCTCTTGGTAGCTCTTGGGGTTACAATTAAAAATTACAAAATCTCCCTCCCAGAGAAAGTCTTTTCCGCTTTGCTACAACCAGCTTTTGTAAAACCGGCCCTTACCACAATTTTTCTACAATGGCAATGTTTCCAAATGGGGAAGAAGTTATATTAAGAGAAAAAAGATATAACAGATATGCAGCTATCATCATCATCATCATCATCATCATCATCATCATCAGCATCGGCAAGTGCAATCTGTGCACAGTCGCTTATAGTTATGTATATGCATATGCATATGCAATCAAATATAATTCAATGTCTGCTCGATCTATGCAATTTTTTTTATTTGTTTGCTTGTTTTTTGTTTTTGTTTTTTCTTTGTTTCGTCCATTCTTTTACGTGCACTTTTCACCGAAATGATTAACAAACGTCAACGAAAAACTTAATTAGGCGCCAGTAAGTCGTCTCTATTGAATGCCACAAGTTATCCATATGCATAAGCGTTTTTCTATTGCAATTGCTTTGGCATATTAATAGTAAATTAATTGATTTTTTTGTTTTTGAAAAAAAAAAAAAAAAACAGAAAAAAATAATATGAAAAGAGCAACAAAAATGAATAGAAATTTATATGTTTTTCTAACATAAACAATTTCAAAGCAACTGTAACAGCCAACGAATGAATGAAACAGACCACAGGCAGGCTGACAGGCTGTTTATATGAATATGCATGCATGACTGTGCCTATGTGTTTAAATTAAGCGCCACTTGCTGGCAATGCGCTTTTAAAATGTGATTTTGAAATTGGTTTCATTGCTTTTTTTCGACAGCGCGCAAAAAGGCGGGGGTGTTCTCATATAATCATTCCGCTTGTAACCCACAAAAGAAATGTATGCCGGAGTTTTACTTAATTCATTTTCCTAACTTAAACGCTTGCTTAGCCGCCTCGCTTTCCACGAAAAGTGCGTCTGCTTGTTCATTTCGTCTGTCTGTCTCTCTGTCCGTTCATTCATGGGTTTCGCACCTCTAGCTGCATGCCTAACTATTTTCACTTTTGTCTAACGTTTTGTGTGTTCATCGACTCGTTTTCTTCTGCTACTCTCTGCCTTTCTACTAAAGATATTCCCTCGACCACCAATCAAAATTTCAAATAGAAATAAGCATGACTAGCTATCGGAATAATTTATGCATATTTAGCAGTAAATGAAAACTTGAAATTTTTGCAAAATATTCAATTTTCAAATTTTATCCTCAAAGGATTACCAGAGTCAAACATATAAACAATCGCTGGGGAATTTATTTTGATTTGCTTTGATTGCGATCGTTATGTGAGCATCAGGAGTGTATCTTAATTTATTTATGACTAATGACGATTTTAAAAAGAAAAAAAAATTAGAGTGCTGAAGCGTGTTCGACATTCTTCGATTTCTCGCCTTTTTTATCTGGAGTCTCTTTTCTCCAATTGTGCTGCGATTACTTATGCGGACATTGGCGCCAACACTTAAATAAGCGTTCATAAATATTAGAAATATATCGATGCGCATGTGTGTGGCATAAATACTTGTTTATTAAATAAACATTTCATTGATTTGTTGTTAGTAAGGAGTAGTAAGTTATTGTAATAATTTATTAAACAAAAAATTAAAGACAAATAAGTGGAAGTGGTGGAAGGAAAAACAATCAACCAACCAATTGTCAATTTTAACAAATTTAAAAATCACTCTCACTCTCTTACAAATAGATTTTCCTTCATACTATCCTAACACTGTCCTCTTCCCAGAAAATCCGGTTAATTCCTTCTCCTTTCTAAAAAGCACGCAAGAGAGCCTTTGAATTGATTGGAATTGGATTAGTTCACTGAAAATCTTCAGATGAGAGAATTTATGCCTTTAGCTTTTTTCCTCCCAGATCCTTTCCATCATCATCATCATCATCATCGCCTTTGCCTAACGTAGCTTATAAATCTTTTGAAATTTTCTTTTTCATTTCCATTTTCAAATTTTCTAGGAAATGCCTTTACAGGGAAAATCCTTACATAGAGCCGGCTGTAAACTCTTTAATCAATCAACAATAGTACACGCAAGTGAAGAAGGGTACAAAAATAACGAAAACCTCTTTGGCGGCTCGAGGTTCCACAAACAAAAGAATACATTATTCAATAGTAATCAACATGATGACTACGATGATGTTGCTTGCCGCTGATGAGCGCGGATGAGGAATAAAGACGGCAATCGTCATCATCATATGCTTAAGATTTGTTTGACTGAAATAAAAGCAAAAACAAAAACCTAAAGACGAATAATATATAAAAGCTCTTAAAAACCTTACATATGTATATAGGTATATATGTGTATGGAATAAAACGCCTGTCTCCCACCGCTGCACATCAATTGAATTGAAAAAAAATTTGCATTTCAATGCAATTTTCCACACATGCAGGATTACATTGAGTCGCTCAGATGAAGTGCATTCATACCACACTAAATCCAAAGAACGAATAAAGAAAACCGATTCAGCTAACCTTTGAAGTTAAGCGGCATCGATGCAATAACGTTGCTCGTTGTTGCAACTTTTTGCCGTTCTTTAAACTTCTTTAGACGACGATTGCAAAAAAAACAAAAATCGGCTTAAATTCAAGTGATGTACGCCATTTTTTATGAAATGGAACCATTGAATATAACATAAAAAAAAAAAAAAAAAAAAAGAAAAAGAGAAAAAAAGCGCAATTTTAGTTGAGTTTTTGTGCGAGCTGCGACGACCATAAAAATGAAAAAATAAAAATAAAAATAATAAAAAAAAGCAACCGCAGCAGAAAAGTGGCTGGCTACTGTCTTACGCAAACTATGCATTTATTGTACTCTACGTACATTTATGCCCTCATATATGTACGCTATTTTGAGGCGATATCAAGCCATTTCGTGGAATCACAAAATTGACATGGCCTGGTCAACCAAATAAACTAACCTTGCATACATACATGCATACATACATACATACATGTATGTGATATGTTTACGTACAACAATGCAATTCAATGGTTGCTATAGCTGTAGCTGTAGCTGTAGCTGTAGCTTATACTGATGCTGATGCTGCTACTGATGTTCGTTCTCGTTGTGTTGTTGGACAAAGAACGATTGAAAAAATGTCGCCAATTGAAGGATAAGTTGCAGTCAACAATGTCGATAGAAGCCAAAGTGTATTTATTCTACAAAATGGCTAAAGATTTCAAAAGCTAAGAATATACAAAAAAAAACATACACGCACACATAAACACTAGAGATGCAAACATATATATGTGCATTCAAATAAAAAGTCTACCAAATAAATCGTCTTGTTAAGAAAGCAAAATTTTGTGGGAAGTTTTCAGGTTGTTTGTGCGCGCGTTTGCATCGTTTTTTCTTTTTTTATCCATCTTTCTTCTTCTCTCTCTCTCTCTCTCTCTTTCGCTCTCTCTTTCTTTCAATATATCAAAGCTGAGAAAAACGCCGACAAAGCTTGCTTGTAAAGCATTGTTGTTGTGAAGTTTTGGAATTGTTAAGTGTTTTGTAGATGAAAGCCGCATGTCTACGCAGATAACAACTCTGTTTTTTTATATATGTTTTTATGTACGTAGGTACATATATGTCTATATCTGCATATAAAGATCAGATTATTTAATAAGTGTGTTTGTGTTTGTATATCAATGTCTTTTTTTTTTTGTTTTGTTTTTTTTTTTTTTTTGTAATTTCAGATCTTAAAAGTGGGTAATTAGCCTATAAAATGTCAGCTGTAGCATGCATTAATCAAGTTGCTCTGTAGGTCCTTAACTGTGATGCGAGAAACAAGTGTTGTTAGTTTGTTCGTTTCGTTTTAGTTATGTTGCATGTTTTGTCGTTTCGTCTGGATACCTTTTTTTTTTTTTAACTAATTTGTTAAATCTGCCATGATTTTGCTTCATGTACATACATGTCGGCTTTATATGTTCCTTACTGATTATTGCCTTGATTAAGCGAAAAGGAAAAGTAGTAAAACATATTTAAATCGGGAATTCGCTCTCTCCCTCTCTCTCTCTCTCTCTCTCTCTCTCTCTCTCTTTGATCCTTTTCAAGATACAAACCGATAAACTTTATAAGGAGATACTTTTAAAGGAGAAGCGTAGAAAGTATTTAAATGAAACTTTTAAATAAAACAAAAACGAACAGCCGGTGCATCCCATTAAAATATTTAAGAGCATATATGGGTCAACTTCAAGAACAACCGAAGCAAGTATTGATGCAAATGATACCATTTAGCGATCTTAACATGCATATATATATGTCAACAAAAAATCGAAACACGCGAAGAGATTTTGGTTCCTTTAAAGCGACTCTAAGACACACATAACTTCCGAAGTCTTTTATTTTATCGGTTATTGACGTCTCAACTAATCGATCATTTTCTCAAATTTAATCTGTGATCATGAGAGCTAAGAACGTATTCACTGCTTTACGGGAACTCAATAGCAGTCTAGGAGTGGACGGACGGACAAGTAGAGTACGATGATTTTCATTTCCAATAAAGTTTGGGGTAATCGTAGGTCTTAAAAGGTTACTAATTAAATTTCCCTTCTAGATATCAATATTTGATGGCAGGGCTATGCAATAAATCTCTAAATCTCACTGAATTTATTCCTTCTTTTCTAATATCGAGCATATAAGCAACACAGTCGTAGACAATTCAGAAATCTTAGTTCTAACCATCTGGTTGGTGCCTATGTTTAGAGTCGACATATGCCACATAGTCCACATATCAAGTTTAACACTGCGCGTTATGCATCCGAAAAACAAAATTATCGGATGATCCATATCAGAGTTTTGCTCTACAATGTTGTTTTCTCTGAAAACTATGGAATCAATCAAAAATAGGGATAGGCTTCGTCAAAATATTGCGAATAAAGCTGGTGTTGATCAAATCGTACGTGTACGAAGATTATATCCATGATATATGAGGAACATAGGTGCAGGCAAAGCTGTTATGTACACATGTTCGATCATACCTATGATAGCATTCATAATAAGATATGCGTAAGAATATCGTTATAACACATATGCAAGTGAGTGTTGCGATTGTAACGCAGGCATAGTCAAAACATCTATGTAACGGGACAATCATGGTGATCGCGACTATAAAAGAACGCGTCGCAACACGCTCATCTTTTAAGTCGCGCTATAACAGCCAGAGGTAAGTAATCACGGACAACATAACTAGTTGACGTTACCGATAGGGATAGTTTTTTTGGACTTTACGGATAGGGGATGGCTGGCTCAGTTTAGTCGTCATCCCTGAATAACCGATAGGATTGCTAATCTTTACGGATAGGGGATGGCTGGCTCAGCTTAATCGTCATCCCTGAATAACCGATAGAATTGCTAATCTTTACGGTTAGGGGATGGCTGGCTCAGCTTAATCCCTGAATAACCGATAGAATTGCTAATCTTTACGGATAGTGGATGGCTGCCTCAACTTCGTCGTCATCCCCGAACGACAGGGGGACACTCCCTTCAGCGACGTGAAACGGTTAGGGACGGACGAGTGGCCCTATAGGCCGAGATTGGCTGGTATAACACCTGCGGTGTATTCTTTTTTTGCAGAATCTCGCGATACGGATAAAAAGGGGAAAATAATCTCTCGGGACAAAAACGTGGAAAGTTTCAAACAAGAGTCGGGTGGTGAATCACCACCCATTAAAAATCACTTATCTAACTGTAACTTCCTGGTAAATAATAAATACATAAGAACAAAAATCCAAAGGTCCAACAGTTTTATTTTACATAAATTTTCTTAAAAAGGGACTTCCTGTGTAACCTCGAGTATACCCCGAACACGAGACTCGTTACACACTTTACCAAAGCTTGAATAAAGTTAACGATAAATTTAAAATGTTTGCGAATATTTGTTTGTTTTATTGATTTATTGACCGTAGCTGTTATTGTTATTGTTATATGCAGGGCGTTCTCATCTAAGATTATTGCCGTAAACCTATTAATTTTTAACAATATTTAATGAATTAAAAAATCCTCAACATCGTGTAATGGAAAGAACGCAAAAATATTTCAATTGAATGAAGGAAATGGACATGAACATGAATTTTGAATTACGCGAGGCTCATAATTTTTTAGACTATCGACAATAAATTCTTTAATCTATTTTACACGATATTACGGCACTAGTGTTGTTAGTTGTTAGTTACTATTGTTGTCTTGTAAAAGACATTAATGCACATTTTTTGACAAATATTATCGCAACCTGTTGAACTTAGCTTTAAATTTAACAAAGCGCAAGTACTGCAAAGCACTTAACATAAGAATAATAAAGCGGAGATGAGATGGGCAGCGACGGTGAGTTAACGGTAGCGGTGTTGTGTAGTGTGGTACAAGATATAACAATTACCGCAAAAATACAACATAACAGTCACGTATTCGTATATTGCGCTCTAAAAATAATCAAAAACAGAAAACGAAAAAAAAAAAAAAAAAAATACAAGAAAAATAGAAAAAAAAAATATCACACCACACTTTGAGGTAAGTAAAACAAACACACAAACACACACACACACACACACACGATCAGACAACAGCAAACAAAAAAGCTATAATGAAGTTGCCCAAAATGTATTTTTTCTTATTTTTCATTTTCATTTTCATTTTTTTCGTTACCATTGTGCAAATTGCGCAACAAAGCATTTATGATTGTTCTTATTGTTGTCGTGTTTTCTGATTATTTTCAATACAAAAGCTGGTGCTGCTGAATTTTGTGCATTATTTGCCTGTGTATGTGTGTGTGTGTGTGTGTATGTTATGTACCCCCGCATACATGTTAAAAGATTAAAAATTTGCATATTAACCATTTACCTGCTGTGTGTGTATGTGACGGCATTGCATTGCATTGCATTGCCAGAAACAAGCAGAAAGTAGCTCAAGTAGCCAAAGTGAAGGAAAAAAAAAAAAAAAAACAAGAAAGAGACAAAAAAAAAATCAAAAAAAAAACACCACAAAGTGCAATCAATACTTAAACAACATGAAACAACATAGATACAACACAAGCACATAGAGCACATGCAATTTCATTTTCATCCATTTCGAACAAGCCATGCTACGTTATTACTGTTTGCTTGGCCATGCATGTATGTATGTATGTATGTACGTACGTACGTACATAGTTGTTGAAACATTGTACATTCGTGGACATACATCGCATATACAGAGGCAAGCATGCATCTGTAATGAAAAGAAAGAATGAGAAAAAAAAAAAAAACTAAAAAAACTAAAAGAAAAACAGTAGAACGCGTGCGGCAGTGCTCAATGGGTCAAAATATGAGGCTCTTAATAGACGCTGACAGTTACAAAGTGCCAAGCAATTGTGCAAAAATACCACGCGAATAATACATCTAAGCATGTCTGTCTATGTATCTATGTAATGGAGATAATCAGCAACAGCAGCAGCAACAACAACAATTTTAACAATAACAACTACAACAACATATGACTTTCGTATGTAGTTTTGTACAGCATACAGCGACCTTTGATGAACATAACGAACGCCAGCAACAACATTTATTCGAAAACAAATGCTATTTCAATTGCAACATTTCGTATTACACACTTATTTATATATACATACATACATACATGCATACATACATACATACATATATACATATATACATACATGCATAAACGTTATTATGCATGCACATATACGCGGATATGTATGTATGTATGTATGTAGATTATAACTCTCGTACTACTTACATATGCTCCCGCTGTGCCAACAGCTTTGTATATCGATATATATGCTCGTTTGTAATTTTGCGAAAGAACGGACAACAGAGGGTTCAACAAAATTTAGTTACATGCATAGCTTTCGGCAATTAAAGCGCCAAAGAAAGAAAGCTTTGTCAAGTCGTAAAGAGAACAATTTCAGAGATTTTTTAGGTGCACTTTATACAACAACAATAATAATAACAACAAGAAAATCGAATTGAATTAATGAAATTGATATCCTCAAGACATTCGTAGCTACTGGCAATTACACTCATCCATCCACCTTTGGCTTCCTCCGTCAATGGACGTGAAATAGTACGAGATTTATAATCAGATGCCTTTAAACTACATGCACTCACTTAAATTAATAGTCAACTGGTAGCGCAAAGAATTGCATTCTGTTACTTATTAAAAACATATTCGAAATGAATTCTTGTGACTCAAGACAAGATGAAAATAATTTCATTTATAGCCTAAAACTATGATGTGTTTGTCTAAAGTAACTTATTTTTCATATTTCGCCCTTGATAAGTGAGGGTATGTTAATGCAGTCATTCGGTTTGTAAAACTCAAAATTACATATCAGTGCATACATAAAAAAAAATGTACATTTCCTTGATAGACATGAATTGAATCTGACTCAGTTCGGCCTAGTCGGTCCATAGCTTCGCTTGTTATTAAAGCTTCAACAGTTGCAATTGGCATGAATACGTTAACCTGTGCCCCCAGCTCTGTTTAATCTTATAATTGGATTTAAAAACAAACTAAACAGCTTTACTTTAAGGTGCTTTAGGGTGCAACAATTCAAAAGTAGAGGAAAGCTCTCAAAGCTGTCGGTCAATATTTTCTTATCCTTAGTAGTTAGCACTCAAGCACTTAAGCAAGTTCGTAATAAAACCCATTGCAAGCATGTTCCCCACTGTTTAAGGTGCTAGCAAAGTCGAGTCAACTCATTGAGGAATAATAGCTTGTTGCTTGTTGCTTGTTGCTTGTTAAGATTGAGATTAAAATTTGCAACAAAGTAGAAAATTGAAATAATTCTCAATTTTGTAAATTTGCAAACTTGAAAGTTAATGGAAGAAATTTGCATCCCTTTCTAGTGGCCTGAAAAACATTCATTCGAAATTTACTTGATCCGCAAACTACACGTGAAGGGTTTGTCAGAAAATCCCGAAAAAGTTAAAAAAAAAAACTTTTCTTAAAAAGTTTCAAATCAATTAAATTTTTGATCTAAGCTATGGTATAAGCGGGAAATTTATATTCGCTTGGGGCGATTTTAAACTCAAACTATGCACAAAGGCATTACTTTGGTTGCCGGTATGATTTTCTTATTAAACTTTGAATGAAATCAACGCTAACTATATAATGCTGAGAAAGCAAAAACCTAACCGCGGAAAAATCATGAATGAGAAAAGAGAAAAGTGTCAACTTTTGAGAGTCCTTACGTCCGTTCTGTTAATTTGGATGCTTACGATCAGAACCATAAAAAAAAAGGCAATCAACCAATCAACCGATCAATAAATCTCACACGCTTGCTTACAACATGTGACGTTTTATTGAGCTTTATTACTAAGACCTTAGGGTACCAGTACCAGACGTAGTATAAAGAAATACTTGCTTTGCTAATTAAAATCTGATTCATAATCAACTTTTTGCTAAAAAAATTAAAAGTAAAATTTTTAGTAAATCAATTTCAAATCTTTTATTAGTTGAAATAATCCTTTAATTAATCGCAAAATGACATAGAAAAGTGATCGTATACTCAGAATATTTGATTTTCGAAGTAAAGCAATGCAAAGGTATTTGAAAGAATTTTCCCGACACACACAATCTTTCAGAGCGGCCTATGACATTTTTTTTTTTTTTTTTTTGTAGAAAAGAAATGGATTAGGTCTGTATGTTTCACTTTAGACCCATAATCCAGTAACGTAATTGAAGTTTCTTAGATTTTTTGATTTTTTTGTGATTTCTAGGTTATGTTTGAATGAACAGTGCATGCATTCTTCATTTTACAAATTCCTTTTTGTTCTGCTGGGATATTTTTTTTTCTTTTTCTTCAATTGAGTAGCATGAAGACGACCGCTTATGACATAACTGATACAATTTTCAATATTTTGATTAGCAATTATCCGAGAACTTTACAATAATGTTATCAAGAGAAACAAGGATAAGTTACAAGTTGACAAGTTTTCCATTCACAATCACGGCTATTGCACAAAAATCCGCACTTCTACATGTTTCCCTAGTGACAGACATGCGGATTGAACGTTTTTGCTTTAAAATATTCAAATGTTAGCCTTAAAGCCAACGTGTCTCGCACAGCTCGGAACGAAACGACTCCACCCCGGTTGGATTATTACAGCCTCCATTAAGGCCATAATATAAATGAATATATGAAAAGCCTGATGTTATTCATCTGTAAAGAGCTTTATAACACCATTGTCTTGAGGTTTTAATACCGAAAGGGACATCAATTATGAAAGGAAAGGATTTGAGGAAAATGTTGCTCACATGTTTAGTTCACAACAAACGAGCTTTCCGCAGAAGGCAGAATTAACTCCTTTTTATATCCACTACTGAAAGTTGGGAGTATATTGACTTTATCAAAACGCTTGCAACACCAGAACAACACACACCGGCGACTCACTCCTCACTCTTCACTCCTTGATCAGCATTTAGCGCTTTTGTGTTTTTTTTTCTTTTAAGTCTGTTTTCAGAAAAAATGTGGCGGTGTCATAAAAGATTCGATCACAATAGAGCACAATTTTCGTACTTGTGATACAAAACACTCCTCGATTTCTTCCAAGCTTTATGATCTCACTTTAGAGCGTAGTAGTATTGACAGGGAATTTTTGCAAAATGGGATTCGATCTCACAAATCATTCATTGGGACTGAATTTCTTCCTTAAATTTATATTTATTTACAACTAGATTTTTGTACTGAGTATTTTTATAATTTAATTTACATAAACACTAACTATCTCATGTAAATCTATTGAAATCCTTGTGATCGATTATTATTATGACAATAACTGATATTTGCATAACAAATCTACTTTTTTCCCACGGACGCTATCTACTTTTTCTACACTTGCGATCGATCGCATTTTACCAGCCTCCGCCGTGTTCCTTCTGTACGACATGCTTGTAGATCGGATATGGTACTGGGTACGGTTTAGGTACGACAATTTTGATTTGTTTTACGACCTCGACTGGATAGGGTTTCTCAACCTCTACCGGATATGGTTTCTCTACTGTGTACGGTATACGTTTCTCAGTTATTTCTGGCACAATACGATAGGTCGGTACTTGTATCTCTTGCTGCACTGGCACATGGACGGCATATGGCTCAGGAATTTGTAAACGTATGACATTAGGCACTTTAACAGGCACTGGATGCGGAATGGGTAAAGGAATTTTCTCGATGACTTGCACTGGTACAGGTTTTGAAACTTCCGAATAAGTTTCCAACGGCTGATGGTGGTGGCCGGATAAGGATTGATGGCCATCCGATATGGTTAAATCCTCTGTACTGACATGCGAGGCCGCACTTATCGTTAAAAAGTAAGCCAAGCTTATTAAAGTCGCTGGTAACATCTGTTTTGAAATTGAAAGCAACTGCTTGTCCGTCTCTCTCTCTCTTTAAACAATTTTGTAGATATTGAATATTTTACTTACTCTAAACTTATCCATTGGTTTTATATTAAATAATTTATCAAGTGATAGCGATTTATAAAATATATATTATGATGTATTACGTTTATGTGGCTTCAAAGGCCAGAGACGGTGTACTGCGGTCTTATTCGTTATGGCCTTGGCTTTTATTCGAAAAACTTTTGTTCCGCTATTTACAACCGAAAAAAGTGAAAGATATACAAAGCTTTGTTGTGTAACGTTTAACGCTCTAGAAAGGAAAAATATTGTACTCTGCGATGCAATAAGTAAAGCAAAATCGCAGTTAGACTTGGCGATATTATATCGTGTTATAAATGAAAGTTTAATGTTTAGTTTTTTTTTTTTTTTCATTTCTTTTTTTTTTTTTCCTATATATGTGTTCACAATTCGGAACAACAGATCAAATAACAAATGGAAGTAAATGCTGACTGACATAATCCTATAGGTAGGTAGAGCACCCTCTCTCTTAAGTCTACACACATACACATACAATGAAAAGAAAGCAAAAAAAAAAAAAAAAAAATTAATAGGAGATATAGTAGTAAGTAGCAAGCAATAAAATGATAATATTGGCAGGCAACCTTTAATAACTAAGTCAAAGAAATGATTACGAAATTAATCAAACTTCAAAAACTTATATTTAATATCAGATCATAAAGCAACTTCCGGACTTTATGAAATTTTTGCCCAAAAACTTGAATAATATCATTATCATGGCCATCATTATTATTATCATCATTACAATCATCATTACTATGAACACATTTCAGCATCAGCTTAATTTACTTCCCCACTTTTTCTTAATGCTTGTTGCTACCACTTCAGTTTAAGACGAAGAAGAAGAAGAAGAAGAAGAAAATAAACATGGTTTGGTGAACAACTATTTGTTTGTGCATTCGGTGAATAAATCTGCGAGACATTTGATATAGAAACTTGTTATGAATTGCATGAGAAACTCATTGACAACAATGCTAACAACAACAGGCTAAGTTGAATCAAGTCAGTGTTAAATGGGGCATAACTTACTTTCAAACATCAACCTTTTTTTTTTTTTTCTTTCGTATTTCGTACCTCAGAGATTTTTCTTTCCTTTGAAACACATGTGCGCACAGGCACTCTAAGTATTGCTCAAGATTGAATACAATCTTAGGTTAGATAATTGTTATGTAAACACAAGTTATTAAATTTTATAAAACGGAAAGCTTACGTTGACCAAAAGTTGCTTTATTTTAAATCCAAATTTCATTTTCCATCCGTCACCACACTCTGTAGGTCTTGTTAGTTATTTTGTTCTTCACACATTCATTTTTCGTATGCAAGCTTTATATAGGAAGTACTTCCCATTTTCATTATCTTCGTTTGAGGTTTAAATTAAACATGAAACGACGTTCTTTTTAAACATGCAGGCAAACCATTACAATCTCTTTTATAGTTAATTGCAGTATATACGTCCCTATCAATAAGTGAATAAGTGAATAGTGTATAAGTAAACAAACACTGAAAACTTGCAAAAGAATTCGAATCGTTACATAATCGGAATGTTCCCATGCCCATGTAAAATCCACAAAAGCAGAACGTAAAAGATAATAACGCAAAGTTTTACGAGTCACTTCTCAGGAGTTGGATAACGCTGGGCAAATATCGGAACGCGCTAATGTTATCGCGCTAATGATCCGAAGATGAACGATCAAAAGTACGATCGATTGAAATGTCTTTTATTAATATCAAGATTAAATTGATTACATAATCGGCATCAGATTTTATATGAGCGATGAATATCGTTCAGATATTCCAGCTGAGGTTACAACACCAGAAATGTTTTAAAGAAGTCCATAGACGGGCTTAAATTGAAAATGAGTAACTGAACTATGAACGTAAGCATCTCGCATGGATCCGTGTTTAGTACTTTGCGCAAAAGCCTGAATACAAAAACACTCTGCTCTTTGTCGCGCAAAAACGCATTAATCTCACTACTTCAGTGAGAAGTTGGAAAAGAGAAGAGCGTAGTGTAGGCAAACCCAATACGAATTACTCCGTCGTTTCATAGCAATGCAATGACTTCTACACAATGAAATCGCGTAAAGACCTGCAAGAACCGCCTTCATCCGGCGTTTGCTGGATGAAAGCGCGTCAAAAAGGGCAAATAAGCAAACATCGAAAAGGGTTTTTTTTTTAGACATGAAGGGCACAATATTGCGCCCTATAATTTCGAAATGATTCTTAATCAATGTCATCTTATGCTTCACAATATTGGGCCCTTATGCGGTATTGGATCGCTTCAATAAAGAAGCCGAGAAGAGGGAAAGAAATCTTGTTTGGCCCCGGCAGTGCACCAGGTCTGGCCTCTAATATTACACAGGAAATGTTATGTAACTCGGGATATAAATTACCTCGCATTCCGTTGATTTAGGCAACAACTTCCGTTATATACTTAGAAAGCTCTTTGTCAGGCGTTTTGCGATTATTTTGAAAAACAAAATCAATTCCAAAAAATCGAGTGTGTACCTTATTAGATACGTTATTAGGTATCTTTTCTACAAAGAATCCCTCGCAGCAGTTCTGCAAACCAAGTATTCCGTCTGTCCGGAAATATGGTTTACATCTTAGGAAAAACTCGGAGTTCACGTAGGTATTAGTAAGTAACTTCTGCAGCAATTTTATTCTTTAAAGCTGTCTACGTTCGGAAATATAGTTAACATTTCCAAATAAAACGTAAATGAGAAAAATGTCATTACACTTCGTTCTCTTTGGCCTTATGTCTGCTTGAGTACGCAAGATTGCAAGATTTAAAAGCAACTAACCTAAAAAATCTCATGAGTCCTTTTTGCCAGCAGAAGATTTTCCTTAATATTGCATTGAATTGGGAGAGAGAAATTTCGAAATGATTCATAACCAATGTCATCATCTTATGCTTCTAAGGTGAAAGGATGAAAACTTAATCCATTACTCTTACGGGACATCCTCTACACGTACATTGATTGAGGCGGCAAAGAAATGGAGAGAGAAATATAGAGCATGGCTGGTGGCCTGAGAGGTGGATATGCTCGATTAGTACGCGTTATGCTTTTGCCGATCAAGGACTTAAATAAAGCCCGACCAGACCTTAGTGATACTTAAAGTAAAGTATAATGCGCACCACCTCAAGAATTGCACCTGTTAGACTGAATTAATAATCGTGCTTCTTATCGATTAAATTGTGCGGGAAACTATTTAAGTCTCCTTGTAGAGAAAGAAAGTGCAATGACAAAGTGTATTGTAATTCAACTTTAGTAGAACTATTTCTAAACTTCCTTTCATTTTCTATTCTTATTTCCAAAAAGGTCATCGCTTGCAGTTCAATGTTTTTTGAACTCGAGTACTAATCCCCCCCCCAACTTTCACGGTATAAAGGACAAGAAATTCATTTAAGTGTAAATAGATGTTTCAGAATTTGAAAAATCAAATTTATCAAATAATTCGATGAAATACCTTAAGTCAAACGATATGACTTTAAATCACATACACGGAGAAGCGTCATCCAACATAAAAAAAAAAAAAAAAAAAAAAAAACCAACATAAAAAAAAAAAAAAAAAAAAAAAAAATGAAATTCTTTTCAAAACTACTGAAGAATAACTTCATGTTGGTTACTTGAAGATAAAACGTGTAGCGTGTGAAAAACAAATTTTTAACTGACAAATAAGACAAAGGCTGACAGAAGTCAATCAAATCACATCATTGTAAATAAGTTATTTAAGAAGAGAAGAAAAAAAAAAAACAGCTAAAAACATTTTGACAACAAATTTAACTGACGGACAGATCAACTGCCAACTGACAGATTCATACACACATTGGCGCCCTTTTACCAAACTAAGTGCCTGCAAGCAATATTTTTTGATTAGTGTATGAAAAATGTACTCTACGTACGTAAAGGAAGGCTATGCGATGCTTTGGGTTTCTTAAGAAATTGTATGCATTTAAATGAATTCCTCTAGGGGCCAATAAACAAGTGATGGACGGACGGATATTTAAAATGTCAACAGTTCCTTCGCTTTGTTTTCTTTTTTTTTTGTTTTTTTTGTTTTGTTTCGTTTCGTTTCGTTCTTTATTTATCCAAAATTTATTCAAGTTGAAAATTTCAAAATTTTTAAGGTTTGCCATCGTGTGGCATGAAAATTAACCAATGGACGTAACTACCGTACGCGGTACACACTGCACAAGCATATATTCTGGTATTCTGTTGTTGTGTGCACATTGTGTGCCCCAAAAAATGTAAGCATAAATTAAATTAGCACAAAATCTTCTCAGCGAAAAGAAACGCGCCAAAGGTAAGAGGTAAACGAGTGTAGCCAACCAACCAACACCCAACCAACATCGCCGATACACATTTTTGATTTCCCAAAGTACGACAAGAAAGCAGTGAACGTGTTTTTTCTTTTCTTTGCTTTGGTTTTTTTTTTTTGACGATAACGACATTGAAGCGTAGTCAAAGTTAAAGTGGTGGCAGCGTCAGTGTGAATATTGTCAATAAACGCGGTATTATTTGCGGGACCTCTGTCCATGAGTGGTTTCATCTCTCCCTCCCTCTCCCATTCTTTCCTTTTTTTCCTTCTCTCTCCTCATTATTGTTAAATTTCACGTTTACTTAACTACCGCGCGTTATGCGGAGAATTTGAATTCAATTCAGTTGGTTTTATGTGACATAAATTATCAGCGACATGACCAGGTATGCAATAACAACAACAACAACAGCAACAATAACAATAACAGAAGCAAGCACGTCACAGCAGCCACAATTCAAGACATCAACTTGTTCACCATACAACGTCGTAATCTAAAAAACGTTAGCACTGAAGCGTTAATTCACTTTTCCGTTATTGTAATGCTTCATAATCCGAAAAATTATTTTTAGAGATTCGTTCACACACACACACACACACACACAAAATCATTTCATAAGCTTCAGCTTTGATTTGTTTATCCATTCAAAAGCAAGCACGTTCATCGCATCAGTGTTAGCACTAAAGACAGTTTGCGTTGATTACCAACAACTTGAGTAACAGTTTTAAAATCAATTCAAATCAATTTTATGACACATTGATGAAATCTTTACCTTATTGACAGCTAAAGTGCATAGCTAAGTATGTGTATTGTATGTGTATATGTCTTTGCTTAAATATTGACTCCGTGAAAATGATTTTATAGGAGAATTAAAAAAAATAATTCTCGAATATTTTCTAAAGAATTTTGCAAAATTTCTTATAAAACTTAAGACTTAAGGAAACTGGTTACACGCTCGTATATATAAAATAATTACATCACACAATTGATTAAATGCTTAACGCATTTATTTCAAATGCGAATGCGAAGAGTAAAGCCTAACATGTGTTCACGAAAGTTTCTTTCAATCGCATAACGCGTAGAATTTTTATTTTATAAACAATTTTCCGCCACAAAGTTTTCCTTAAATTCATTCAACGCGTTTATTTCTCTTCTCTCTACTATTCAAGGGGCTATAGTATGTAGTGCTGGCTTCTCACATGTGATGACGACATTGTTGTTGGTTTGTTGATGTTTGACAGTAGCTTTCACACATTCCTAATTTTTTAATGTCTGCATACGAGTATCATCAGTACATGACGATATACCGCATAGACGAACATTCGTTTAATGCAGTCATCTGTCTGCTTAGCTTATCCTGATAATATCCGTTTAATGGAGGAGTAGATAGGGTTGTAGTTGTGTTGCCAACACATACATACATTCTCTATGATATCTTCTCATCTATCAGTTGAATTGGCTGAAGAGCACTTATTGTTCGGATTTCATTTGGAAAATTGTAACGGAACAGGCTGACACGTGTAAACGGATGTCCAATGGCTAACCGGAGATATATTTCATATCCGTTATGTTTGAAATGCGAAAAAAATATTTGAATAAACTTTATGATGTGTAATTTTATTTTATTTTATTTTATTTTTACACTTATTTCTATTTAATAATACATTTCAGTTAAATTTTGATGTCTCTCCTTGACAACGTTTTTTTTTTTTTTTTTTTCTATAATGCTTCTTAAAAAATATTCAACGAATCAATAAAACATGAATCGCGGCTCAGCATGAGCACACCTGAGCCTTAATAGCCTTAGCTTTAGTTTAGCCTTAATGTTCTGTGCATTAATTTTTTTTTTTTTTTTTTTTTTTTGGAATGTTGGGAGGATTAATACATAATGATAAAATAAATAGGGAAATATGGAGTTATTTTTCAACTCTATTAATATTATATAACAAGATTCAACTCCTTCTGGTTGTTACAGAGTATCCCAAAAGCTATAAAAAATAACCTTACCAGAAGTGGTGTAGGGTGTAAGAAATTTGAAATCGTCTCATGTTATCGAATTAAAAAGATTTAATATTTGCTCACTTTTCCCGATGAAGCGCGTTAATGTTAACAGCATAGTGCAGAAGTGCATAGAAGCAGTTATACGAAGCTTTTGCTATATATACAAATAATAGATCAGAGAGCTTTCCAATTATTTTTAAATGATTTACTTGAAATGGTCCATCTTTCATCAAAGCACCGACCGTTGGACCGACTTTTCATAGAAAGAATCTAAACATTATCATCATCAAATTTGAGTTCATAATAAAATCCTCGTCCGGCCTATTTCATCTTTCGTGACTCGGAGAGTCATTTTTTATTTTATACTCTTAACACTGATCATTGACCTGAAAAAACTTATTTACTAGATCGATTTTTCCTCGCACACACACACACACACGCACACACACACACTCATACATACATATTCCAACTTATAATAAATCATACGAAAGTCATAGGAAAATAATTTCATGACAATTACCGCCCACTTAATCGTCTTAACGGAAGGACTATTAGCTTTTTAGCGATACTTAAGCTCTTAGCTTAACAAGAAGAAAAAAAAAAAAAAAGCTCATGTAAATACTTACGAAGCAATCCATAAACAATGAACTAAAAGGTAATCGGGATAAGGGAAAAAAATTGAATTTCATCTTTAACCCAAGACATGCCTAACCTAACCTAAGGCCATTATGAAATGATTACTCGACAACAATTACTGTACAACAACAACAACAACGACAATAACAACAACAGAAGTAGAAAAAGCATAAGAATAACAAAAAACATCGACCACTGAATCCTTTAGCTTTAGTTAAATTACTTTTTGAATGTAAAACGATTACAAAACTCCTACTGTTTCGTCATAGGTACACAACAGTAAAACCAATGTTCAAATAGTTTCCTAGGCAAACAGACAGGGAGAGCGCAGAGCGAGAGCAAAAACTTATAACAATCAAGACGAAGAAGAAGAAGAAGAAGAAGAAGAAGAAGAAGAAGAAGAAAAAAAATCATCATCAAATGGCATTTAAACAGCAAATCGGACACAAACAGCGAAACATTGCAGGCAATTAAGCCAATGTTATAAATTAATCAGAGGCAAAAGACTATAAGCGAAAAAGATGGCAAAAAAATAATAAAAAAAAAAGAAAAAATAGAAACAACAACAACAGCTACAACAAACTTAAGATGTAAACCAAATGATGACGATTACTAAGTTGGCTACTCATAGAGCTCGAAGTTCATAATAGCAAATATAAAATAACGCTGATGACGATGATAATGATGATGATAATGATGATGATGAGAGCCATGTAATGCTATGAAACGAACCTGAACCACACTGAACTTCAAACCAAGGAGAATAACAATTGCCTTAAGGTTGGCTTTTCCTGTGTTTTTGTGTGTGTGTGTGTGTGTGTGTGTGTGTGTGTGTGTCATGAATGAAGCAAATCATCTAGAAAACATGCAACTAAGTTCTTAGCAAATATGCATGTAATGCCTTAAGTTATGTTGAAAGTTTCGCGCAGACAGAAAACGAGAGAGTTGATCATAATCCCTCGCTAAACGGCCGGCAAATGAACTGCATTGAAATGCAATCATTCTGGGGCTTTTAAGCGGTTATAATTTATTTCACTAATTTGTGGCAATCGACATGAGATCTTGTTTATTAAACGTTGCACAAATACTACACAAGTATAAAATGCGTTTACTTGTCGTCGCTGTCGTCATCATCATCATCATCATCATCATCAGCGCCTGCATAATGCAGTCTTACATGCAAAACGTTTTGCTATATAAGTTGAATGCATCGTCATCATCGTCATCATCATCACCATCGTCATCAGGCCATCACCGGTACGTCCTTTTCATCTCTGGCATTTGTCTGGCTGCATCAATATCTCCTGATGAGGCAGACAATCACAGACATGGCCAGCATAAAGCGGCCCCAGAGAAAAAGGGGCTAAGAAAACGCAAATGCATGTATTGTTGCGTTTATTTACTTCATTTTTTTTTTTTTTTTTTTTGTTTTCTCAACCATTTTTGGTTGCACAACCGTTCATCCGACCGTTCATTTGATTTCATTTAGCTCTTGTCTTTTTTCGGTTCAGTTCAATTCAGTTCGGTTGGGTTCAATACGAGTTATCTTGTAGGATGCAAATGATTTGGCCACTTTTTTTTTCTTAGCAAGATTTATGGTCTTGTTTGATGTGACGACCGACAATGGTTGCGACAACGCGTTTAGTTAACAATTTTCTTTTCGCTTAACTTACAAGCATCTTAAGATCTTCTTGTCTTTTTTTCTTTTTCCTTTTTTTTTTGATTCTTGATTTTCTTTAGTGTTCGTCTTACTCTTAGTCTTAGTCTTTACATTTAGAGGAAGCCTTTAATGTGTATTTAATACAGTCACTTATTTATACGTCTAGAAGAATGCTTGACTTGCACACACATTTCTATTAGTTTGTGTAATGGTTTGTCTGTCGGCCTGGAATTCCACTTACATGAGCTCTAATTTAAAGGTTTTTTAATTACTCAGCACTTTTCTTTTTGGTGTCTCTTAACACCCGAGCCTTTTCCCTTCCAATTGGTCAATTACGCACACACTTTCACCAAACATTCTAAAGGAATTAAAATATTTGCAGAAACATGTTCATGTAATCGGTATTTTAGCCACAATTAAAAATGATCCTAAATGCGTGTTTGTTGCGTTCATCGATTCGGTCATCCAAATGTAATCCTTTTCTATCTATCAGTTGGGTAGACATCGTTTCCCCTTTTGAAACATTTTGAAATTCTTTTCCAAATATTCCTCAGAGAAAATGAAAACAAAGTCCTCCTCAGCTGCTAGCGATGGCTTATGTTTTATACATACTTTCAGGCGTCTGTTGTCTGATTCTGTCACCACGGCGCATATCCAAATTTCCAATAGATATCCTCCTAGCTATCCTCTAGTATCCCGTTATTTACTTCTTCTTATTATTATTGTTATTATTTAGCGGGGAGAGACTCGTGACTTTCAGCTCAGCTTAAACCATTTTGCTGGTCTGGGCATCAGTTGGTCTCAGTACGCTAGGTGGATGAATCAATCGATTTTCCACTTCGAGCATACACCTCCCATGCTGCAGTCCGCGCTCCCTATCTTTCGCTCTTTCTACACTGCTTTCTTCTTGATCATCACCGCTCATAACCTATGGGAAACACTTCCTGAGTGATTGATTATAACAGAAAAAAAAAAGAAAAAATGTTAAGGAAGCCGTCATCTGCTCTCACGCCATCGTATTAACACCACCACATACATCTTTATGAATTAGCAAACATGGAGAAATCATCACAGGCAACATCGTTTATATAGATCTCTCCCAATTCTCTTTATGGTTAAAGGGTGATACGAAAATCGCTTTGCTCAATAGTTTGCCCACAAATCGCAGAAGTTTTTATTTTGATAAATGAATGGCTCTACCAAATGATTATAAATCGAAATGTTTGTTTAAATGTGTTTGTACTTTGGTGAAAAACCTACGAAAGAGACTACGAAAGTGCTTCCTAGGTAGCTAAGACAAAAATTTCTCGGGCTTTATACACTTTTGAGTGGATTTTTCTCAAGCGCGATATTTGAAAATTTCCCTGTAATGGCTCCGATAATAGTAAGACGTGTTCAAAAAAAATTCTTCTTTGTGATATCGAAGAAGAACAGAAAAAAATTTAAACTTTAAATCTGATTCAAGGATCAGCCCAATATAAAGCTTTTAATGCTCTCACCGCATTATAAGAACACAAGATTGGCAAAGATTTTCACTAACTATTTCTAGATGTTACAAACGGTGAGACGAATCGACTGCCCTTGGCTAATATCAGTAATATCAGTGCAATTACGATGTAGTGACTTGACTACTGGAATAAGAGGAAACTTTGCACATTTTATATGATGAAGATAATCGTTATACGTTACACAAATATACACATATATATATATATATATATATATGATGCACTGTTTATGTATGTATTTATGGAATATTTCACATTATAATGTCGATTTGTCACGAAAATCTACTCATATAGACGACGGAAGAGATGAGAAGTCTTGTTGTTGTTGGAAGTTGAACTTCCACGATTTTGAAAAATGTCTCCTAACATTAAAACGAAATCTCGGTTATATATATAACTTTTGTGTATTTCTGTGTGCGTGTTTGTGTGTTTGTGTGTGTGTGTGTGTATGTGAAAGCGAAATGCATATACACACAAATATATATATATTTTACTAAGGAATTTCTTTTGCCGAATAACGAAATAACAAAAGATCTGATTTGCATATATATCTGATTTTGTCTTTATACCGAATCTCGCCCTCTCTCTCTCTGTCTGTGTGCAAATAAATTTATTGCATCAATACAAATATTAAAGTCACATTTCAATCACATGCAAATAAACTGCAACTCATGAACTCAAATAAACTTAACTAAAACAACCTCTGACTTCTTTCCCCCCCCGCCCCCCTTGGTCTTCGCGGTACGATACGAAACACAAATCTTGGCCGCTTCATCTTATATTCGATGGAGTTATGCACAATACATCTTTTTGAAGAAAAAGAAGCCTAAGAAGAAGAGGGCTACTGTTGTTATTGCTGTTGCTGTTGCTGTTGCTGTCGTTGTTGTCGTTGTTGTTGCTGTTGCTGTTGTTGCTGTTGCTGTTGTTGTTTTCGGTTTTTGACTAGATCGTTCTTGGTTAGCAGAAGAGGAGGAGAAGAGGAAAAGAGAGGAGAGGAGAGAAGAAGAGGAGAGCTGAAAATTGAAACAATGACAAAGAAGGACACGTTTCGGAAATGAAAATTTATGAAAATCATGAAGTCAAGCCATAAATTTTGAATTTGGCAATTTAACGCTGTATGATATCGTTATGTCGGCATTGAAGTGGGACAAGCACAATAGTTAAATATTTTTCTTTATTTCTTTTTAAGCTGCGATATATATATATATATGTGTGTGTTTATGTATATAATATTTGTAGTGGCCATGTTCTAAACTTAGTTGGTTAGTTGGTTGGTTGGCATGAATCGATCGATTGATCACTTGCGACGAACGATCTGTCTGCCAGTTTACCTGTTTACGTTTACGTTTATTTGTACCTTAAGCCTCTTAAGGTGGTAGCGATACAAAAAAGTCAACAAACCGCAGCTACTATATAAATGAAAAAATGAAAAAAAAAAAAAGATTAGAGATAAAAACCAAAATCGAAACGAAACGAGCGGACAAACCGAAAAAATACGTATTCAAAATATAAGCTAAGACATCCTTCGCGTTCTCCTACTGCTACTATGCTATACGTTCAACCAAACGATCATGCGAGAAATGCAAAGCCAAGCAATTTGAATATCAACCATGTTTTCAAGACTTTACTTGGCGGCGATTCTATTAGAAATACTTTTGTAGTTTCCTTCACAAGAGCACACAACAAGCAAATAAACAAGAAATTAAAAAAAAAAAATAAATTTAAATCACCAAGACTTTGAACCATAATGTGGTGCACAAAACACAACAAAGCACAAAAAAGGCCCCCATACCACCTGTAACACCACCACGCATAATGTTCAAATGTAAAGCAAACATTTCGTTTGGATACATTATCTGTCCCCCCCCCCCCTATCTCCTTCTCTCTTTCTCTCTCTCTCTCTCTTTCTCTCTCTTTCTCTCTCATTGAAGGAGCCGAACTATAACAATGATTTCGTTTGCTCTGTTTATTGTTAAAAAACTCAAATATTTCTAATTTGCATGCCGCACAATTTCGTTGAAATCCCAAACAATCACAAAAAAAGTGCGTTTCATGAAAATACTTTTTTGATATCTTTACGCAAGACTTTTGCTTTGCTTTGTTTAAAATTCTTGGAGTCGAAAATATTTTTATTTTAGAAACAACCAAAAAAACAATAAAAAATAATAATAAAGAATGGACTGAGCCGTACTGGCTACGCTTCTAAGAATTTCCAAAGCAAACATTTTTTTTTTTGATTCTTATAATTATACTAGCAATGGAATTAGGAAAGGAGTAGCGTATGGATGCATTTCTCGCCTTCATTTTGCAAAATTTTTGGACATCAAATTTTTGCTTGTAATTAAAAAAGAAAATTAAGTTTTTCTATGAACTTTACTTACTTAGTCAGTTTATAAGCTTTTCTTGTCCTTACATTTCTTACAATCAATTAATTGAAAACACAATGTTTCACACTTCGATCAGAGATTATTGTACTTCTCCATGAAGTTTTCGATGAGTGTATTAACATAATTAAAAATTCAATATTTGGTAAATTCGCTTTATGCCTGCCTACCTAGACTATAAGATTAGAAGTTAAACCTATGGGAATTACTTCTACAATCGCTTTTTATTGGAGATGCAACACTAAAGAATATTAATGTTTATGAAAATCTTGCATGGAATTGCTTTTTATAACGAACGATCTTTCTGACGATCAGATCAGACCAATCTAGGCGTTCATAGATTCCATATCCACCGACAGCCAATGTCGGTTCCTTAAGGCTATCTTTAGTACGATTCCTTTGCATAGCATATGTAAAGTGATTGGAATGCTTCGCGATGTGAAAGAAACGCTTGCTTTGCACAACTGAAGAAACTTGCTAGGGCTCAAAATATTTTTTTTTTTTTTGGTCTAACAATTTATTTCATTAGTCTAAAATTATAATAATAATAATAATAATAATAATAATATTTTTTTATTATTAATTAATAAACTACTACTAAAGTAAAGAAAATTGTGCTGAATTGAGAGGAGTAATGAAATATCGTATGATGCAAGGGGAAGGGGAAGCACTAACCAAAGGCCAAACCAAATCAACCAAAGGAAGCACAAGGCAAAGTCGAATATTCATCAAGCCAGGCTTGACACTATGTAATGGTTCATGCGGATGGGCCCGTTTTGAGGTCACATCTTCGTCTTTTTTCATGCTAGCGGCGCTAACTTTAATTTTGGTCTAAATAGGGTTAACTAAGATTTAAAAAAGACAAACACAACTTGTTTCGGGCCTACATCTGGTTAAGCTGACGATCCAACTTTTTGGGAAATTAACTTAAGAGAGGACTGATTTTTCCGTTCGCACGAAAGATTGAAAAGCTATGCTAGTGATCTTTCGCATTCGTGTGGAGATACACAGTGCGACGTAGGGAGTCGTAAGTTTTTTCTAGTGATAATCCCCAAAACTGGAAGAACAATAAACTCTGACTAAAGGAAATCCTGGCTGCCAGGCTAATGGTTTCTTTAATATAAGTTGGAAGGTCGTGTGTTATCCTTGTGCTGTGGTTGCTTGTCTATACTGACTGAAGTAACTGGCACTGGCACTGGCAACCAGCCGCTTTAAATACAAATTTTTTTTAGTCTTGACAGTTATATAAGTTGCTAGAGGCGAGAAGGCAGGCAAGAGAGGCGCGGTGTTCAGCAAAGAAGCTCATCACCCTTTACCAGTGTGCGTGAAGGTAAAATCGGAACTTTTTGTTCGCCTTTGGCTTCTTTCTTTATTAATTTGTATTAACGTAAAAAATTTTGTACATTTTTTTTTGCCTTTTTTCTTAAGAAAAACGCATTAATCAGTAAAGAAGAATATGTGGTTTCACCCGATTAGCTAACGTCTGCAAGACACCTCTTCATGCGTTTGAATGAAAAGAAGGTAGCATTGAACTTACGTACGTAAATAGTTACACATTCCTTTTATTCAAACATAGTGTTACGAAAATCCGTTAATTGTTAATATAAGTCGGCATGGAAGTGGCGCTTTTCTAAGCAATGAAATTCTCAAGTCGTCTCAAGCGTTGTGACTCCTTTTTTATTTTTTTTTATTTATTTATTTATTGAGGCCCTACTAATAAGCAGATTGCTTAATACTAGTAGGTTAGAGTGACGTGATTACAATGTAGGAGCTTTCAAAAGTATATAACAAAAAAAAAAGAAAAAAAAAAGAGTATTTATATGGTGGTTAAAAAAAAATATTTTAGGTAATACGTATTAAATAAATTATGATATACATAGTAGCATATATATGTATAGTAGCAGTAGTAGTAGTAGTGGTACTAGTAGTAGTAGTAGTAGTAGTAGTATTAGTGTTAAAAAGAATATGTTTCTTTGTCATAGTTTTTGTAACTTTTTGGGTAAAAATTTAAAATATTCCGAAGCAATAGTCACAATAAAACTCTCGAAGATCACTTTTGTGAACAAACAAAACACGAAAGTTACTACGACTAATAATTCTTCAAATCTCCGTGTGGTAGAACTAATTTTACAGTGCTCAGTCGTTAAAGGCACAACACTTTCCAAATGGGCTTCACATCCAATGCCACCAACTCCCTATTTCTGTCTTTCCTTCTCTTTCCTCAAGCCTTTCTTCAATCGAATCGAATCTTACCTATCGAATATCAATCTTGTGAAAGTCACTACGACTAATAATTCTTCAAATCTCCATGCGGTAGAATTAACTTTACAATGCTCAGTCGTTAACACACACACAACACTTTCCAAATGGGCTTCACATCCAATGCCACCAACTCCCTATTTCTGTCTTTCCTTCTCTTTCCTCAAGCCTATCTTCAATCCTTTCTGACCGTCACCGCGTTACGCGAGGAGTGTACGTCTCCTGAATGGTTAGTCGTGTAAAAAAAAGGCGTATTATAACAGGAAAGTCAAGTCAAGAAAAAGTTGAAAGTACTAAAAAAGGACTTTTTCTCTTTGTTCGACAGATATTGCTCCGAATAACGCGGCAATCAAAAATGGTTTCTTTCAAAAAGCGAGTGCAGCTTTCGACACGAAAAGCATATGTTCCTGGTGTTAAGAAAAAGATAAAAGAAGAGACTAAAAATGAATTAAGCGAAAAGTACTTTAAATAAAATATTTTGTGCCGTCTTTGCTAATAAATATTCACTTTCACCGAAGAACACTCGAAAGCTACGCATACTTTCAAAAATCATCCTAAGTCAATGGGAATGTAATGCTCTTGCACTTGTAATGAACAAACGCAAACACCTTGCCCTGGAACAATGATTTGGAAATTTCGACCAAAGCAATCCTGATTATGTGAACTGATATCTAAAGGAACTTTGATTGCCACCGATTTGATTTGCATCAAAACTTTCTTTTCGCAAACTTAAATTTGGGTACAAAAGATTTTGGCGAATAGTCAGTCGACTTAAGTAACTTCTCTTCTACACTAAATAGTAAAACTTTTTATCTCAACTTACTTTCCCATCTCCCTTCAATTGCAAAAAAAAAAAAAAATTTCCAATTTTTAAAAAGACATTTATGGAAAAAATGGTTGCTTAATATTATCAGTCAACCTGAATGAATGATAACAATAAGTAATATCTCCACACAAGACACGATATGCCGCAGTTAAGCAACGCTTCTAAACCACCACCGCCACCACCACCACCACCACCACCGCACTAGCCACTATATAACAACTACTTCTACATCGAATAGCGCATACATACAAGCATGCATGCATGCATGCATAAGGTAGCAGCAACGAATCGACAAAAAAAAAAATAAGAAACCGAAGATAAATCGCTAGATGAAGGATAATGATATAATTAATGCTACTATTGCAACTGCACTGTAAGGAAGCAACTGAGCTGTAAGTAAGTAACGTTGCTACTGCCGAGCAAAGAAAGAGTGTGTACATATAGACTGATGATGTTGCTGATGATGACGACAACGATCATAAGTGCAACAGGAGTTTATATAATAGTACTATAGTGGAGTGGAGTACTTGCTGCAAGTTGTCTCGGCATCAAAGTATAAACGCCGCCAAATGGGTGTGCGTCGTTTGTTTGGTTGGTTGCTTGCTTGCTTGCTTGCTTGCTTGCTTGCTTGTTTGCTTAGTCGAAGCGTTCATCTCCACTATATAGTAGCAAAATAACAGCAACAACAGCAAAAAATGAACCAGGAAAAAAAACCATAAAGCCAATCGGTCTGACTGCCACAATTGGCTACTGTTGCACGTTGTTGCAATGTTGGAGACAAATGCAATTCTTTCGCCAAAAGAAAAAGCAAAAAAGCAAAAAAAAAAATGAAAAAATAAAAACCCTTCCACTCCGGGTAACCATAAGCAAAAGTGCAACGGTGTTCATAATAACAAAAGATCTTTTAAAAAACTACAAAATTATCTGATTAAATAGGGTTTAAAAACAAACAAAAAAACAAAAAAAATAAAAATACAAAAAAAGCCAACTCTTCTCCAATCTTACCATTCGATTATAAATGGTAGTAGTTGTAGTTATTGTTGTTGATACTTTTTTTTTCCTTCCTCTACTACATTTTTGGGTAAATTCAAAAAAAAAAAAAAAAAATAAAAGCGAAAAAGATGAATAAAAAAAAAAGTTTGTCATCGTTATTTTTCAGTTTTGTATGGACAACAATGGAGACAAGGACGGTACCTTTACATGTTATGGATTCATGGTGGTTTAATCATCAGTTCATGTTTGGAGGCAATGCAACAGCACACAAACAGCCACAATTCTTGACTGCTTGCCGTTCCTTTTTGACTTTACATTGATCATGAAATACTTTTTGATTGCAATTGAAATTTCATTTTCTTGTATCGCCGGTTGCTTTATTATTATTACTATTATTATTATTATTATTATTATTATTATTATATTCTTACTTCTCTCTGTATGCGTGCGTATCTATATATATATATATATATATGGTTAATCTAACATAGGGCAATAGGGTACACAGGGTAAGCAGATTATTAAGTAGGAAAAGTACAAATGCAGAAAACGAATCCGAACGAATATATTTTTGTATATATTTTTATTAATTTTTTTTTTTTCAAATATCTCTCTCCTTAGTTTAAAGTAGCAGAGCGGAGAAATTAAGACTTAAATATAAGATACTATAACTAATACTAACCGCACTGACGTCCTGAACCTGAATTTTCAATTCAGTAAATTAAACGAAAGAAGAAGAAGAAGAAGAAGAAGAAAGAAGAAAGAAGAAAGAAGAAAGAAGAAAGAAGAAAGAAGAAAGAAGAAAGAAGAAAGAAGAAAGAAGAAAGAAGAAAGAAGAAAGAAGAAGAAGAAAGAGTTTATCTAACATCGATAGCTGAAGTCTTGCTGTCAGTTGTGTTCTTCTGTTGTGACCGCGCAAAGTCCGAGAACTCGGAGAAAATATTTTTTTTGTGCCTTCGTACCATTATTTTTAGAATTTCCGCCATTAAAATTCGCACATACATGCCTAAGATGTAAAGACATTTCATTATTATGCGCTACGATGTGCGAGTACTCGGCATTTGACACGCAGTGGGGCAGTGTCTCATATACAAAAATGAATGCTAGGGCAGCATGTTTTCTTAGCTATCGAGCCTAGTACGAAAGAGACCATTCGCCGACTAACAAGATCCTAATCGACCAACTGTCGGACAAGTCACCAACTAAGCCTAAACTTGCCACACGGCATGTACTTTAACCGTTTGAGTCCCAGACGGTTTTGTAGAAAACACTCTCGAAGAATCCCAGACAGCGCGATCGCGCTTTCTTTATGTCGAGAAAACCCGGACAGTGTTGACATAAAATCTAAACAGCGCGATCGCGTTGCTTGCGATTCTTCGACAGTGTTTTTTTCAAAACTGTCCACACTTTCTGGACATGAAATCTGAACAGCGCGATCGCGCTGCTTGGTACTCAAACGGTTAAGACACTTTTCATGCAATTTCTTAAATTATTTCAGATTGCATTTCCAAAGAATACCCCGTACGTGTGTATGTAAACCCGTATGTAATATTTTAATTTTGTATTTAGCCGGTTTGGATGCAACATACAAATTAACTTAAACTGTGAGGACGACACGACGTGTTTCCCCGTTTCGGATAAACATTTAGTTTTACTTTATCTTATCTGCGCATCTGCGTCGTAGGCTAAGTTCATAGACGATAACTTAACAAATAAGAAACATTGTGAAATCGATCGAGTTAGCGTTTTCAAAGCGTTTTCAGCTGAGGTATTTCGAGTATGAACGAATGCGATTGTTGGTTGGCAACGCCAAATCGACAAAAGGCCGGGTTAACGTCTCCCTCTTTCGATCGTGACGGCAATTGGCATAAACGTATCAACAATTTCTGTCCGTTGGAATCATAACCAGCCCAAGAAGAAGCTGAGGCTTCATAACCAGCGTAACTAGCCTAAGAAGATGAATTTGAGGTTACAGGACTTAAGATAAATATTAAAGAGACAAACGGACACCATGCCATAATGTTAGCCATAAAATAAGTTGCCTTCGACGAACATTACAAAAGTCAAAGTAAATATGGAACGTTTTACAAAGATTTTTGAACCACCAAAATTTAGTTAAATGGCCTGAGGATGCAACAGCGTTTATAGAGTGTAAGGTGCATAATATCATTAGCAAGCCGCACGAATGAAAATTTACGATAAGCTAGCACAGTAAGATATAAATAGTAACCAGAGTGATCTCGCAAAAGCTTATAGGGTTGGTATGGAATAAAGAGGTTTAACGAAGAATTCGCGGAGAGAATTATAGAAGTTAGATACTATGCTCTAAGGGGGCACAGTGTAGTATGTATCGCCACAGGCGTGGATTTGCGTCATAAACAAAAGTAGCTACCGCTTATAACGCACAAGAGCAAAAGCCCTATCTCCTTAAGTTTAATACCATTGAATGAGACGAATGCCAAGGTAAGAAACTCCTTACAACGTAAGACCGTAGGGCAAGACCGACGTGCATTCCCAGAATTTAGGTCGTTTTTAATAAATTTCGCCGGCATTCATCCAAAGATGAAACATTTACATCTCAACAAAACTACAACAAAAAATGAATAATTTACACGAGATCCACAAAAATGACTGACGCGCGCATCGTGCTATGGTCCGTTATAAAAACACATAGCATTATGAGGGTTGAATGAAAGCATTCGAATTTTTATATACTTACTTGAATTGTCCCAATATTGATACAGTTTCCAATACCTGTTTTTCTTCTGTTCTCGACCACATACGTTAAACACTTTTAATTAATTAATATTTCACATAACGGAAGAAGAAGGAGCAAAGAAGAAAAATAAAGCGATTTTTCGTACATTTTCAAAGTCAATGTCAGTTATTTGTCACCAAAAAAGTAAAAATTGCCAAATTTTATTTCATTAATATATGATTTGTGGGAAGAAGCGGGACTAAAGAACAACAAATACGATCTTTTAATCTTCCACTTTCTTCTTTCCACTTAATCTTTAAAAAAATCAAGAAAACCAGCAAAGCAACGAATTTGAATGTGAAAAAACGAAAGCCGCCATATTTTTTAATTTATTGGGTGGCTTATCATTGCTTACAAGGTTTTTGTCAATATTTCCAATTTTGCTACAAAGAGAAGATTGACCGCAGACATTGGACAAATCGACAAAAGTAGGAAAGGACACGCCCAAATGAATACCGACTTTGATCCTGATCAAGGACGTAAATACTCTATAGTCTATAATCTGAAGCCTTCTTTTCACATCTAATATATCCTATCCTATGCATCCTGTCTTTGTGTGATGAGTGGAAAAGAACGTACATCTCATAGGTCAACGTGGGCTCATAAGTTATGTAAGGTATATAAAGAAAGAAAGTTTATGAGCGGCGAAAAATATTTAATCGATTTACTTAACACCGTCCATCTGCCTATGCACATGCCTGATGTATGTACGTCGCACAGCTTTTAATTTTTTTGTTTGCCTATCAATTTATTCGTCCATGTTATGTTAGAGTTCTCAAGATCCGAAAAACTAATCGAACTAATCGAACGCACGTTTTTAAATGAAAATCACTTCAAATCAAACATTGATTTCTGTTTAAACCTTTGCGCTTCTAATTTTCTTTTTTTTTTGCCTAACTCCTTAGCTATTGTGCAAAAAAAAAATAAATAAATAAAAATAAAAAAAAATTAAAAATAAAAAAAAAATAAAAAAAAAAAAACATTTAATCATTTTAAATAACGCAAAATCGAGCCTAGTAGACAACGCCGTAGAAAATGTAAAGTCGACAAGTGCGCGAAAGGAAGTGGAAAGGGTTAATAAGAGCCGATCTGCTTGCACATAATGCCATCTTGAACATATTTACCAGTAATTTTGAAAAAGTGATACAAACAGAAAATACAACAATAATAAGAATGTTTAAGGAGAACTCAATAAACAAATACACAATAATAAAAAGCCGGTTCCATCGTTTAATTAGAGTTCCCCCTTAAAGTACACCGAACTCTAGCCATATTTTATTCTTTATGAAGAAGAAGTGGGTGTACATTTTTCAGAAAATCCATTCGTGTTTCACTGATTCCTTTAATTAGTCAAAAGCAACATGAAAAGATAATTGCGGGTGTGGCAAGACGTGACTCAAATAATTTTCATATTTTTCTTTTGAATTTTTTGCAGTATCTTTGACACAACATTCGGTTGAGCGTATGTTGAATATTTTCGATAAATTAATTTAAATATTTTCTATTAACAAAACAGTGTCTTCTTGAACTATTCACTCGAAAGTTTGTCATCATATATATGTCTTTAGCTACAAGCATGCAGCTTAAGTGATTTCATCCTCTTTTGAATTTGAAGCAAAGACTCCTTCAATGGTTGCGATTTTGGAAATTTTTTAATATTTTTCCAAAATAAGTTTTTTTGGACTACTTAAAGGTACGCCTAACAATAATCTCCTCCTTCCGTCTAAAGATAACCGTAAAAAATATCTTATTTTAGGTGTACTGCAGTGTCCTTGCCCCGTCAAATTTTGTTAACAGTGAAACAACGTCAACGTACGCTTATCACAGGGAAATGCGATTTGATATTGAAAAGTCAACTTTAAAAAAAAAAAAGAAGAAGAAAACCAAAAGCAAAAAACGGTATGAATGGTGTTGCGTTAGTTAAGCAAGATAACATTGTTCTAATAATAACATAAAGATAAGCTAAGGAAGCCAAAGATAAAGATCATCCCGACAAGACAGACAAGATAGATAAGTAACGATTTGCTGGCATCGCTAAGTTCCAACTTTTCCTTATTAACATTAGTGTTCGAAATAAAAGACAAAGTAACTATGAACACAGATTTCCCTTAAGGAATTCATTAACGAGATGAGACAGGAAGAGGAAATCGAGCTCTAAGGAACATGCAATCGATTTAAACCTCCAAATACCAGATGACGAGGTTCTGCAGCTTCATTCTAACGCGATGTCTGTTTTATTTCTTTTTTTTTCGAGTTTCTTTAGCCTGGGATCACACACACTTAGGAACTTAGGAACAAGGGAATTTTCTAAAGATTCTTAGAAAAGAAGAGGAAAACATTTGGCTTAAGTTTATGCGGATATATGCAACACCGAGAAGGACTTGACATTGATCCACAAATCACTTGGCGAATCGATTTAAGCTTGTTTGTCCGTCTGTCCGCCCTTTGTTTTTTTTTTGTGTTTCAACCTACGGGCCGTTATTTTTGATATATTTTAATGAAATTTAGTACGTTGTCCTGTTTTGATCAAAAGGCAAGCGTTACTGTAAATGATTTCGATCGGGCCACTTTTTCAACCCAGATTTCCCAGATAACGGCTAATCTTCAAAAGTTGTTATATGCATGAATAACTGTAGAGTGGTGTTGGGTGGGCCACGTTCCACTGTTATATTTTTACACGTTTTCCTATAGTTTTTTAATGTCCAGAAATTTTGATTCAAAAATTTATTGTTTTAATATAAGAAAATAGAAGAAATTTTAAATAAAAATTTCATACATAAGCTAAGCATTAGTTCATATAGCATATCCTTCCCAATCGACAGTTGAAAGGTAAAAGAAAACACAACCAAATCATGTCTGAAGCAAACTGTGTTACTTGTCGTCTTTAAATCGCTTGAAAGGATAAAAGAAAAGTGCCGCTGCACGACTATTTTTTTGTTTAGTCAGTCAGTTAGTTACCTACTTAATGCTTACGAATACATATGGAATAGGTACGTGCGACACAAATACAACACTTGCACTACTTACTTACTTACTTAACTTCACATAATGAACCTTATGGTTTATTTTGTTTATTCTCTGAAATAAAACTAAAAATGAAAGCAGTCTTTGTAAATTAAACCTTAAGGTTGGTTGGTTGGTTGGTTCCTCCAGCATCAAGTCATACCATTTTAGATAACATACACAACAGACTACATTGACTTGAAGTGCATTTGTCGTATTGAAAATATAACTTAAACACTAAATGAACACAACTACCAACCAATCGCTACAGAAATAACAAAAAGCCCAGTTGTTACTCTTGACTTCTGTGTTTAGTTAATGTTTGTTATTATTATTATTATTGTTGTTGTTGTGTTGATGCTCATGTTTTCCAATGCTAAAGGGCGCTATAGTAATAATGTCGCTGAAGCGGCATAGCTAACAGGCCAGGGAACAGAATATATGGAAACAAACAAAAAAAAAACGAAAAAAAAAAAAAAATTAAACTCATTGTCAGCCACAACCATTGAAAGAACACACATTGCTCTGACTGTGGCCATTACTCGTGTTGGCGATGCTAGCGGTGCTGACGATGATGATGATGATGATCATGACGATGATGATGGCGGTGGCGGTAGTAGTGCTGGCGATGGTGCTGGTTGGTGATGGCGGTGGTGGTGGTGGTGGTGATGGTGATGGTGATGTTTTGTTCTGCGCTTACCTCAACTTGACTTAACTGATTGTAGATCGGCATTCAGATGGTGAAAAAATTTGCCTCCTTGTTTAACAAGCAATGAGGCCAGAGGACAAGATACCTAACACGAGCATTTTTCAAGTTCAACGATAAAAGTTATCCATGTTGCTGCTACGCTGCTAGGCTGCTACTTACTTACTTTACGGCACAAACTGATGGAATAACCAACGGGGATTTCTTTAAGTGAGGGAGTCGTAAAAATTAATTTGAGATTGTTTGTAGTGTGTGTGTGTGTGTGTGTGTGTGTAACTCAAACATAAATTGTTATAGTTTTCCTGCACGGTGTCGGACCCCGAATACATTCGCGGACATGTGTGTTGTTTGCTTTCAGCTCTTATCATGAACTTCGTGGAAATCTCTCTATGGATGGGACATACTTTTCTTACCGCCTCTGCTGTATTTGTCCTTTTTTTTTGTTTTGTTTTTTTTTTTTTTTTTTTTTTTTTTTTTTTTTTTTTCTACCCTAACAAAAAAATATTTGCTCTCNTTTTCTTACCGCCTCTGCTGTATTTGTCCTTTTTTTTTTTTTTTTTTTTTTTTTTTTTTTTTTTTTTTGATTTTGTTTTTTCTACCCTAACAAAAAAATATTTGCTCTCGTATTTGACTTTTCATAAAGTTTTAAACACATTTAATGCGTTGCTTCTCGTTTTTCTTTTCTGTTTTTCTCTCTCGTTAGTTTTTTGGCTTCATTAAGTATTTTACGCCTCGCTTATCAGAGGAACATATCTACAAAATTTGGATAATAATTTGTTTGAATAATGATGTGTTGAATCTGCAGCGAAATTTTGTCTTTTTTTTTTGTTTTTTTTTTTTTCTTGTTTTTTTTCTCCTTCTCTTCCTTCTTTTTTTTTTTCATTATCATATTCCCACAGTATATTATGCCTCCGTGTTTCAGTGTTAATAATAATAACCGTGTTCTACGTTTGTGTATCTTTGCTCTGCTGTGTGTGCTGTGTGTGCTGTGTGTGCATGTGCTTGAGTATTTTTCTCATATACAGTTAAAGTTTTTTTTATAAAAAAAACAAAAAAAGCAAAAAAAAATCGTACATTTTTATTAATTAGTCAAAATGTCTGATATGTCATTTGATCAACATTTGCCGTATGCTGCATAACAAGCATTCGCAGCACAACAAACACACAACAAACCATTCGCTACGCATTATTATTAAAAAAAAAAAAGGCGAAAAGAAGAGTGAAAAATATTAAACAAGAGATTCAAGTCTTCAAGATTGAAGAACTGAACTGAACGTATTTTCTTCAAGGACGATGGACGGTGGACGGTGGCATAGCTGTCGGTATAATTGTTTCCATGTTGCGTTCCTTATTAGTTATGAAACAAGTTCCCTTGCAGGGGAATTCGTTCGAATTTAGTTTTTACTTAAACCCGAACTAAAATTTCAATGTTTTTCTCTTACTTTCATTTTTCGAAATATGCTGTTGCTGAACGACTACTGGGATCTTGCATAAATCTTCAAGGCAGAGCGCTACACTTTCTTTTCACTTTGTTTAGGGATTCAAACAACAACAAAAACTTTTTGTGTTCACATTGAACCTTTTCTACTCATCTGTTGTCGATTTGCTGATTAGCAGGCAAAGAAGTGGAAGAACTTTCTTTTCTGCTTATCAAAGTACTCTCTTTGGGGTTTAAGTCAAACTAAAGAACCCATGAGCGCTTGCCTACAGGATTGGAATAAGTGGTGAAATTCGACTTAGCTAACCTTGGTGTGGTTTTTTGGGCGCTACCATTAAAAACAGAACGAGCATTGGAGGCAAAACTCGTTACAACCTAATATGAAATTAGTTTTGCAGACTGGCAACACTCTATACTGTAAATCCCCTGAGGGACACGTTAGTAACACCGAACTACGATGTGTTAATAAAATGTGGCAGCAGGCCAGACTTGTGTCGACCTTTATTTCAGGGAAAAAAGCAGAAAACTGATGCGTAAAGTAAAGTAAAATGTTTTCGAAGAATTTTTGACAAAATCGGAGAACACCCCTATATTCCTCCAACACACGCTGCCCCATTTGTTTAAATCGATCGCTTACAGGCAATATGAGCGACGCCTTCATTTTTATGACGATAACGGAAAAGATGACCGAGCACCTCCATACGTATAACGATAGCCGAAAGCTCCATCCTTCGTTGCCGAGATGTTCTTTCATCACAAAATGCTGCTAAGAAGATAAGAAAATAAAATTTCTTGTACCACCTCTCTCTGCCTCTCTCTCGTTTTACGTAAATTCTGAAAAAATTTGAAGATTTGGACTTTTGTACGTTATATCCGTACGGTATTTGTGCCAAATTGCATGAAGGGTGTTCAACTGGCCGCGTTCAGTTCAGCTCAACCCAAGCACAATTTCAAAATAAGTTTTCTTTTAGAGATTCAGTTAATTGACTTATCTTTTCATGTTCAGTTTAGTGAAGGGACCAAACCAAAGGAAAGCATATTTGACTTAGGACGAATCTTGGCATAACGAAGTAAGTATTATATCAATACTTCTTTAGCTTATGGAGATCTATGATTGATTCCTTCAATTATCTCTCATCTGCTCTGCTTCTCTGCTACGGATTTCTTTAGCTGAAGATATATTTATTACCTTCTAATGGGCAAAGGTGAGCATTGGGTTGAAAACGCGAGATTAGACCAGGAATGTTGAATGCCACGAATGCCCAAATGTTGTTGTAAAAAAATGTACAAGTAATTCTAGGCAGTCAAGAAAAAATCTTACAAAAGTTAGAAGGCATTCTAAAGACATTAAAAGCCAGTATTTTCACTATTTCGCCTGAAAATTGCTTTTCCAAATGGATATCACCCTTACACACATGGGAGCAAAACCATCAACTATTGTGTCGCCGAAACGCAGCTCTGTTTGGAGCACTCGACTGCAGTAAAACGAAGTCTTCACACGTTATAGGACAAGGGAGAAATAATGTGTCCATCAGTATTGTCTTGAAAAAAAAAAATGTCAGTCCGTCTTGACTTGCATACTTTGGACGGTTTATAATATTCTACTCTGCGAAGTCGATGAGTAGCGATCATTGTGTCGCACTTTCACTTCGATTGGAGGAAGAAATTGCCAAAAAACTTGACCCACACTACCAACAAAAAACCGGGTTTTCACCAAAAAAGTCCACGGCTTCATGAATCGTCGACAAAATTGCCTGAATCGATTTGCTGTTCTATCTGCCTTACTCTTCAAATTTTGGTCTTCAGTGACTATTATCTGTTCAAAAATTCCCAAAAGGGTCAGGCCCAGGAAAACTAGTTGAACTAAATGATGAGATGATTGTGAGAATTGAAGTCAGTGAAGGCATCGAACTGTTAGAGCAGCGTTGGACTCATTGTACCATTGTTGAAAAGGACTTCACCGATGATGAATAAAGTCGAGTGTGGGAAAAGAGGAAAAAAAATATTTTATCACCGGATTTATTGACCGCGTCTTAGTCATCCATAAGACATAATTCTTTCTTTAACAAGCGAACGGACAAGCAGTGACAAAGAAATGGTAAGAGTAGGTATACCTCAAATTTATCAAGGATAGTAGACAGGATGACCAAATCAGTTTACCACACCCCTTCGGTAGCGCCTATGAAAGGATTAAAAGCAAAATTTACACCGGGACACAATTTGATGAATGCTTGGTGCGCGCACAACTTCCGTGTTGTTCGCATGCGATGATTCGCAAATTAAAAACAAGTGTTCCTTATATAATGATATCTGACAAATGACTAACGAATCTGTATAAATTTAATGACAAGTACAAGTATGTGGCTACGTGCATATATAAAAAGCATTTGCAAACGATTCGGTGTTAATTACCAAAAGTTACTTTAATGATTTTTCAAGTTACTAATTATCAGCGCGCGATAAAAAAGCGAGCATCTGAATACTCGAAACGCAGATCTTTCTCTTTATGGCAACGAGAATAGCATATATATGCTGTATATAGGCATATATTCATTGTACAGGTTCCGCAAACAGACTTCAGCTGGCAGCAATGGCTTTCGAGCAGATTCGTGTACGTTGTGTTTTGTTTGCGATAAACATTAAATAAACTGTTTTATTAAAAGACATTGGCATATATGACGACTTCATTCATATGTGTACGGATGAGTGCAAGTCTGTTGCGTCTGCATGCGTTTACATGTGTGAAGTACGCCATGGCATCGCAACTCTTAGCCATGGATTAATTGGAAGCTGTTGCTTTGTGATCCGGTATGCTTGATAATAACATTATTAATAATAACAATAATAATAATAATAAAGACGACCCGAGAGACGTTTGGCAATGCGACGAAACATTTCAATCAAGCCGGATTTGCATTATATTTATTTATCATTAATTTTATTTTTATTTTTTTGATTTTTTGATTTTTTTTTATGAACGCCTATGTTCGCGGTGTGTGCAAGTGTGTGCAAGCGTGTATGTAAAAAGGTACATTTTTCTTTTTTTCTTCTTCTTCTTCTTCTTCTTCAAGGTTTCGAAGGTTTAATCCACACACTCAGTATTATATTAAAGGAAATTTTCAAAAGCGTGCATAATGATGGTCTAAAGCGTAAAATCGTTGACAGTAAAGCGTTACTTGCAGCAAATAAAAAAAAAAATTAAGGAAAACAACAACAAAAAGGAAAGAAAACAAAAATGATTTATTGCCGATCATGATAAATTCTCAGAGTCAGTATATCAACTACGAATACAACAACAACAACAACAACGACAACAAGGGCGACAAGGCAAAAAAAAAACGAAAAACGAAACAAAAAATCCCACAATTACGCATAAAATCGACTCTTCAAGGATATCACATTAATGAGGTGGTCGTCGTTTATATGCATATAAGATAAGTAATAAACTTACAATGTATTGGTTGTATATACATACATACATACATACACAATCATACACAACTCCTATATATATATATATATATATATAGAAGACATTAACAGCTGCATATACATGGTACATGTACTCTGTCTGTCTGTCTGTCTGTCTGTCTGTAGTATAGCATTACAATGAAATTCAATCAGTATCAGCTTTAGGTTTAAAGTTATCTCAGCGACTACATCGACGCTTACAAAATTGTATCTTGTTAATTATCAATCAATCGCTAATTATCGATAGTAACGCGATTGTCATCTTTGCCTTTCTACCCGGTTAAGTTGCTTACTAGAGAGACGGTCCCTCTTTTTTCGCCATATTCTTGAATCGATTCTTTGTTTCGTTCTTTTCTTACTCTTCGCGTGTACATAATGAGAATTAATAAGAAGAAAAGGCTTAACAGTAATAAAAAAATTGATATAAAAAAAAAAACAAAAAAAAAGCAAAAGCCATGCCTTGTCAAGTATTGCTCTCTACTAATAAGCTATTGATACGAGCGGCATTAAAACACTAAAGTTTTAGTTACAATTAATTTTCAGTAACTTTATGGGATGGATGTTGAGACGAAAAAAAATTGCAAAAAAATTGCAAAAAAAAAGCTACAGCAACTTAACTACAACTCTGCAAGTCGGCTTCGACGACAGCGACAAATGAGATCTACCTACATGCGACATACACACTCATGTCCGTGTTCACTACCTATGCCTTCTCCGAGCAAACTATGTTTTTCCGTTCTGTTCTTTTTTTTTTTTTTTTTTTTTTTTTTTTTTGTTCCCTAAAAAAGAGGATGGGAAAAAAAAAAAAAAAAAAAAAAAAAGAAAAAAAAAAAAAAA
>KK502532.1:542988-566372 GCA_000688735.1 Glossina austeni | reverse complement strand
TTTTTTTTTTTTTTTTTTTTTTTTTTTTTTTTTTTTTATTTCGCTAAAAAAGAGGAGGGGAAAAAAAAAAAAAAAAAAAAAGAAACGAGAAGAATTCATACAAACTTACGCTACATCTAATAAGTGTGCTTTACTGTCTTCTGTTGCGATCTTGCTACAGTGATAAATAATGAGCCAACGAGAGATGTTTGGCTGAATGTAATCCTAATTCTGGTTCCTTTACTTGATGACATGACGCTTTCCTTCGCTGTGTATAGACCAAGTTGTGTATATACACACAGAGTACAGTTTATTACCCCTTATAATGGGTTAAGCGTTTATTGCTGCTGCAAACTTACAAAATGCAGTAAACGCATGCTTGTTATCTCATTGGTTTACGCAATTCGGTATAATTAAGTGTGCCGTCTGTGACAAGTCCGCGGTAATTAGTTTGATATCTGTCATCGTAATTGGAAAATTGTACGGATTTTAAAACAGTGAAAGATTAGTATTTATAATCGACTTTGATCGAAGCTTCGAAACTTTCCGAATTTTTTTTTTTTAATTTTTAGAAACATTGGGAATTGTTAAGAATTGTTCACTTGAGAGAGACTTGGAAAAAAAAAAAACATTTTGATATAACATAAAAAGAAGTAGTAGCAGCAGCACCATTCGGGACAAAAAATATCTTCTTCTTTAGACTATAACTCTCATCTGCTCAGTTAAGAGATCATGGTGACCGGCGAGTATCAATTTAGTGGTCATTGCTTTCCCTTTACTTACTAGAGCTAATGGAAATTAGAAAAAAAAAAAGAAAAAATAAATAACAAGACTATGGTATGACAAGGTCTTCCATTCAATAACTTATGTCCCCCTACCGTTATTCGTATGACGATTTTTCGAAATGAAGCGTTATAGGGTCGAAAAAGTCGAAAAAGTGATTCGATCCGAACCATTTTTAACAGGTTTCGTTATTGCCACCAAACCAAACCAAATCAGTGTTCCAAGCTTCATCAAAATATCTCAAAAATTGCGACGTGTAGATTAAACAGAAGACAACACGATGAACACGAGAGAGATAGGCACGATCGACAATTCACAAAATGATTCTGAACCGATCGAACCAACTATAACAAAATGTGCGTTTGTCTCAACTCATTTAAAAAGTAGCGTGTGGTTATCAGCCTAACTATTCCTCACGCAATCGTTCATGCCCACAAAGCCACATATTTACACACATACATACATAGACCACTGTAAGAACTTAACGAAAGGAGATAATATTCAAAATGGTTGTTAGGCCCTTCTTTAAGTATTGAAAAAATCTTCTTTTGGAAAGCGCTATTAGTTCAAAGGGCTCTTCATGAACGCACACAAGGACTCAAATATGGTGATAGAGAATTTTATAAAACAAGTAATTCTCTTAAGTTTGGTCCGTCTCTCCTTACTTACTTCTAAAAGGCGAACATCACAGAAGAATATGCCACTCCTCCTAATGAAAATTTTACTGGGAAAATATTTCTTTCCCGTCTTGATGCGCCCACTTAAGACTTACGGAACGGCGCACATTGTGGAACATTGAAATTTTTTATAGGCCTTTCATATAAATTCAAAAAAAAAAAAACAAAACTCGAAAAATTCATAAAAACAACAAAATGTTTGAAAAAACAAAAAATTTGAATCACCAAAATAAACGGAACGGGGTCATTACAATAAAAATAAGCTTTCAGGGATTTATCAATGAGTTTATCTAAGAAGGATTACCTTTTTCCAATACATTTGATAGTCGAAAGTTCGGCAAAAATGCGAAAACTTTTCATGAACTGCTAGTTCAGTTAAGTCGTCAGCTGCAATCGAGCGGATCAATACATAATTCATAAAACATTAATTGAGACTGTGGGAGTAAGAGGACAGGTAGGAAACTACTGCGTAGTATATAAGTGGAAATATTCTCAATGGATGATATTGGGAAACAATGTGAATAAAATATTGTTTGTGAAAGGAGCAAAACAGACAAACAGTCTCTCGACGGGAGCTTATCGAGCTAAACGATTAAAGTTGAGAAACTGTAGCTGCCGAAGAATACGTAGCAGACGAAAAAACTATCACTTGTGTCTATACCATCTATGGAAAATCTTCTCCCTATCGGGATAATCGTAAGCATGTGGTGACCCAAGACAATTGTCGACATACTTTGCAAAGCCGAATACTTACGTCCAACTGACTTAAATACTGCATCTCGACATCCATCTCTTTGCCCTTTGATGTACACTGAACGACCCACAGCTTGCAAACAACCGAACATTGTGCCATACAAGCACCAATACATTTTTTAGCTATGTATTCCGAAAACTTGAGAAGAAATAAACGCGTCATGCTCCCAGCGGAATTGGGATAAATTAAAATTAACATCATTCATACATATTATGGAGTCAGTAAGTGCTTTAGGTGATTATCTTGTAACGTTCTTATATTTCCTTTCCAATAAGTCTTTACAAACTAAAATTGTAGGAGCATAGCACACACTTACAGAAGCGATGAAGCTTCAAATCGGACCACTTGTACTCCAGTAGTTTTGTTTTGGCAACGTTCTGCGTCTGTAAGCAAAATAGGGAAACAAAAACGAAAACCTGGCCTGTACGGCCTACAAGCGGTACTCCTTTGTAATAAATTCTTGCATGTACTTGACTGTCATCAGCGCATCCATTGATGACAATGATAAAGTGAGGCGAAGTGTGTAAGTGTACATAACGGTAAAATTCGATGATTTTGATCTTTCTCTGCATAAAGTAACGTTTTTCCATTTAATATTATTGAGCTACTATTCCACGTAGAGTGCCACTGATCATGAAACGCTCAAACTTGTACTTCCGTCATTCATTACTTTTGTTTTCTGCGACGCATTGTGGCTGGCGATAAAAAGTGGATCCACTACGACAATCGTAAACGCAAAAAGCCATCGGTCCAGGAGAGCCATACACATCGACACTGAAACGGAATTTTCATGGCCACAAAGTTTTGCTGTGCATATGATGATGGGATCAGCAAGGGGCTGTGTATTACGAGCTGCTAACAACGAAAGTGTTACTGCAGATGTCTAGCGACGCATTGCAGATGTCTAACGACATCAATTGAACACATCGAACGCTGTATTGTTGCCAAAAAGGCTAGCAATTGTGGTTAACAGACGCAAAGTCGTCCTGTTGCATAACAATGCCACACATTGCAAGAGTTTTTAAGGATACACTGCAGGCTGCAGCTCGGATGGGAAGTTCCGTCGCACCCATCGTCGTACTCATCAGCCATAGCACCTTCCGATTATCACTTGTTCAGATCGATGCAGCATGGCTTGGCTGAAGAATTGCAAATGAGTCGATGATTGAATCGCTGCCAAACCAATATCGTTCTTGCGGTGTCGACGCGGTATCGCCATATTGCCACAAAGATGGGAGAAAGTTGTAGAAAATGATGGAAAATATTTTGATAAATATTTCAGTAAATGCTTTTTTCAAATATGATGATGAAAACATATACAAGCACCTAATAACGCAAATTGAAAATAGGCGCACAAGACAAACATGCGATAAGAGAGATAAAGTCAAGCAAAGCATGAAAAACTGAAAACATTCGGAAAAGCGCGTATAAAAGAAAGGCTCAAAAAATCTCAAATTTGTACACACAGCACAAAAGAAAAAAATGTGAAAGTCTAAGGAAAGAGTTCCTTTTTTTTCTCTTTTTCTTCTTCTTCTTCTTTTCTGCAAAAAATCATCTTGAGGTTGTGGCCTTGCTTTCGACAGCTGGCAACACATCCAGCCTTAACCTACTCAATATTATTATTCCCTCTCGACTAGACCAACTATTGTGGGTTTAATTTAATTAATTTTTTAATTCAGTTATGATTAAATGGTTGACGCCACAGCCTCTTTTGAAATGAAGAGAAGAAATCCCCAAATTCGTGTTACCCGTTGCCTGGCGAACGTAAATTGATTTCTTGTGCAATTTCTCCAAAATTGTTGTTGCAAATACTGAGTCATAATCTGATAGCCAAGTAAGTCTGATCCCAAGTAAGTATATCCGATCAGATCATCGGTCAGATCATCAGCTATGACAGGTGAATAATTTCCCCAAGTCTTCTCGATGCCGAATAAACAAAGTGTTAATGTTTTGTAACCTTCGTCTGAATAAATTAAGAGCCGCAGGTCATCAGCCGGTGGCTGATGTTGTTTTTTATTGAAGAAACTTGTTTTAGGCCTTCATTAGGCCAAATTACTTCACTTTTACTTAAAGTATTTCTTGTGCGCATATGTGTTTCTGTGTGTGTGCGTATGTGTGCGTGTGTACATGTGTATATATCACTTATGACTTATGACGTTTTTTAGTAAAACCCAAACGCGTTAAAGTTTAAAAACGCTTTAATAATTCATTAAAATTAATAAACGTAACGCAAGTGCAAGAGGAGAACATCTTTAAATAATTGTTTCGCCCAAAATCAATTTATCAGAATTTATCATTCGCACCAATGTTCTCTGCTGTCACATACATGTTATTTATCAACACGAACACTTTGCACACTTGCAGATGCAAGTGTAATAGCGATTATAAGGGTGTTGATCTTGCAGGCACTTGTGTCTGATTACGACTTCATTAGCTTCAAAACATCATCAATTAGCGAAATTCGACCAAACAGAAGGAAAACAAAAAAAATTTTAATAAAAAATAAAAAGCACTAAAAGTTAAACCAAAAATGCGATCAACTCTTCAGCTTAACAAGGTGTTGCAAATGTCGAATCCTATAGGTGTGTGTATGAGAAAGTGTTTCGTTAAAGACACAAATATGCTCAAAAATAACAACAACAAGAACAAACGAAACAAAAACGAAAACAAGACTATGAAGAAAATGGTAATTTCTAAACACACTGTGTGTGTGTGTGTGTGTGTGTGTGTGTGTGTGTGTTGTTAAGCTTTACCCGAAATTAATGCCAGCTTAGATAAGCTAAACACCAAGCAACATGTGCAAGAAAGCTAAATACTAACCGCTAAACGCTACACGTAAACGTAAACGCTACTCGCTCTCATACTCATTTCAAACACTCACTGACTCAATTGACACTTAATAAATTCGGGCATTGTTCGTTAACAATACACATCCACGTCGATATGCTTGCATTTGTCGTTTGTTTATGGATTGTGAAAATTTATTGTGCCGTCCTTAGAAGTTGACATTTTTCCACCAGTGGCCAGTGGCAGTTAAACGCGTTGGCGCAATCCTCTTAACAGCATGCACATACAAATACACATACATATACACATAGCTGTTTATATGTGTAAGAAGGTCCTAGAGTTTGCACACCGTTCACGCAGCAGGTGTTTATCGCTACGCATCGCATACTTGCGCAACTATGCGCACACACAGTAGTAGTAGTAGTAGTAGTTTCCTTAAAATAGATTACAATGTGTTACTGTAAACGTTATTTCACATATGCTTGTGCTTGCTTGCCGGAGCAATTGTATGCTTTATGTATGTATTTAAGAAATGAACAGCAGCAGCAGCAGCAGCTGAACTTGTGTACCTTTACACAAATGTACGTATGCATGCATGCATGCATGTATGTATGTATGTATGTATGAATATGTATGTATGTATATATGTACGTATGTATGTATGTATGTATGTTTGTATGTATGTATGTATGTATGTATGTATGAATATGTATGCATTTACAAGTTTTATTTGTTTTACGATAAATAATTTGTGATAAAATTTTGTTTGCTATGTTTGTTGTTATTTAATTTTGTTACATAAATATAAGAAGCAAAGAGGAAAAGAGGATGTTTGTACAATAATTGAGGTTAGCAGGTTGTTAAAATTGGATAAAGGAAGGGAATGAATTACGTAATGAATTTTGAAATTTTATCATCGAAAATCAAATTTTTTATATAACTCTTGGTGAGAAGTGTCTTTACCAACAAAAAAATATTTTAAACGTGAAAAAGTTATTTTCTTTCGGCTACCAACACTTTCAAAAAACAAACATAAAAAAGTGAAATTTTCTTCCAACTGAACCGTGATTCTTGATTCGGCCGGAGAGGTAAGAGTCTTCAAAAGCCGCCGAAAATAAATAATTGCAACAGTGCCAAGGTATTGCTCGATAAATTATAAACCAATTTAAGCAAATATTCATACAACACACACATACCTGCGTGCAGAGCTAGAAAAACCCCAAAAGTGAATAACGCATGTAAAGAGTACGTAAATGCGTAAAGGATGAAATGATGAACATGACCCTTTGGTAAGGAATAAGAGATCACAAATAATGAATAATGGATTACAGAGTCATACCTGAGACTAAAGACCGCTTTTAATAGGAAACAAGCACTAAACAAAATTATTAAAATAAAAATTATTTAAATAATAACGAATAATAAACACAAGAGATTGTTGCTCTTGTAGCAAGCAGTGCATCGGTTCTAATATTTATGAAATTCCAATAGAAAAAAAAATCATGGATAACGCATAAAAAAACGAAAAATGAGTGAAAGATGATTGCAGTGGTTTATGGATAGGCGATGTATACTGAAAATTGCATATTTAACCCAACAAGCGGTGCACAGCAACAACAACAATTAATAACGAATAAAGCATAACTTTTCTCTTAAATAAATTTTAAAAATGTTTACCCGCTAATAGTAGTGACAATTAGTTGCTACATTAAAAACAAAAACGTATCTTGAGTTTTTGTGCAAAAAAAATGTGAATAAATGCCTTAAATATTATTGTTATGCGATCGTCAAGACTAAAATTTGTAGATAATAGATTAAATTCTATGTTATGTAATACGCATTGAATCTATCAATGCCTTTAATCTATTACCTACAAATTTGACTCTTGACGATCCAGTAGTAATAGTCAATATTATGATTCCAAGGTAAGTTAATCCACTCCCAACCACACATTCTGAATGGCGAAAAATTTGAAAATAATCAAGAATACAAGGACAGATAAGATTTGTGCATCTCAATCTTTACTGACAGATGTACAGATGTGGAGAAAAATATAAGTGCGATATATAGTTTTATATACAAAATAGTCGTATATACAATAACAATATCGATTTATTAACAAATATGTAAACTTTTGAAAATTTTCATGCATCTTAGTAGTGGTTAGTTATGTTTGAAAATTGTTTAGTTACATGAAAAAAGGAAACTCACCTTTTCTTAAAAAAAAAAAAAAATATAGTTGTTGCAAGCATGAACAAGAGAACATGTACTGTGAATAAAATTTGCTCTCCCTCTCTCTCTCTCTCTCTCTTTATATATATAATTTAGCATATGGCATATATGTGGAGAAGATTTAATATAAAGATCACTTTTACATTTCATTATTATTTCACAATTTTCTCAAGACATATTTTACACATCGTATCACTAACACTCGAACGCAAAAAAAAAAACATCGTAGCAATTAAATCCCGTTACCGATAACACGAAATGTAACATACCGTAAAAGTAAATAGCGTTTTAAGAAATTAAAAATTATGCGAATTTCTTAATAAAAAATTCAATTCTCTCTAAAAATTATTTTACTTTTTACTTTTAGTTAAATAAAAAAAGAAAGGTCGCTTTTTCTTAAAAAAAAAAAACCATAGTTCTTGCATGCTTGCATACGGATAATATTCGCTCTCTCTCGCTCTCTTTATATAAATAATTTATCATATGACATATATGTGTGAGAAAATTTTATATAAAAATCACTTTTATATTTCATTATTATTTCACAATTTTCTAAAGACATATTTCAGGCATCATATCACTAACACTCGAACGCAAAAAAAAAAAAAAAACGATCTTAGCAATTAAATCCCGTTACCGATAACACGAAATGTAAGAAACCGTAAAAGTAAATTTCGTTTTAAAAAACTAAAAATCATGCGAATTTTTTAATAAAAAATTCAATTCTTTCTGCAAATTATTTTACTTTTTACTTTTTACTTTTAGTTAAATAAGAAAAGAAAGGACGCTTTTTCTTAAGAAAAAACCATAGTTCTTGCATGCATGAACGTCAAGCAAGAAATGATCTACTACGGATAATATTCGCTCTCTCTTTCTCTTTATACATATACAATTTATCATATGACATATATGTGTGAGAAAATTTTATGTAAAAAATAGTTCATTATTATTTCACAATTTTCTAAAGACATATTTCAGGCAACATATCACTAGCACACAAACGCAAAAGAAAAAAAATTCAATCCCGTTATCGATAACACGAAATGTAACAAACGGTAAAAGTAAATTGCGTTTTAGAAAACTAAAAATCATGCCATTATTATAATTTCTTAATAAAAAACGCAATGCTTTCTACAGATTATTTGACTTTTCACTTGAATTAATTGAAGAATACATTATTTTATAAAAACGAAAAGTTTTTTTCCCATTATTTGCTTAGAAAATTGTTTTACTTTCAACGAGGCACTCGCGCCGAATTAATCACAGAAACGCACTGAGATTAGAGATGGCATTCTTATGAGAAGAGAAAAGAGTAACGTAAGTTATAAGAAGAAGAACAAGAACAAAAAAAAAGAGAGTGTACTTTCAACGAGACACTCGCGCAGAATTAATCACAGAAACGCACTGAGATTAGAGATGGCATTCTTATGAGAAAAGAAAAGAGTAACGTAAGTTATAAAAAGAAGAACAAGAACAAAAAAAAAAGAGAGTGCAGTTAGTTAGTTGAGCATCTACTTATAAAAGCATAAGAGACCAAACGAAAAATATGTATCAAGAGTAACGGAATTGATTTATCCTTAACAGCATGTTCTTTATCGCTATGTATTTAAATAATCTGTAAAACTGTTAATATTAAATTCTTGCTTCAACGTAAAATGCTTAAAATAAAAAGAGAGAGAGAGCAAATATATTCCATTTTCCTTATAATTATTTCTATCATTTGTTAAAAGCAAATCATTCCACTGTTCCATTAACTACGATTGCATTAATTCTTAAGTAATAAGTGCATGTGTGTGTTCCATTAACTACGATTGCATTAATTCTTAAGTAATAAATGAATATGTATGTAATGTATATATGTATATGCACTTACGTATGAGGAAAGACCGAGGAAATCATATAAACCCTCAAGCGCGCTTTTAGATATCACTCTGAAAAAAAAGAAAGGCGTATATATCGTATTAATTAGTAATAAAAGTTCTAAAATGTTTGTAACTTTTTTCAAGTCTTTATCAACTTTTTGACAACTTTAGGCCTTTCTGAGCGAATTGAATGCCCATGCCCAATGCCCATTTTACACCAAGTCTTTACCAACATTAGATCAACTATTCTAGTCGTGACTACCAAATAGAATTAAAAAATCAGGTCAAAATTTTACACATGCAAGAAGTATTAATAATCGCAAGAGAGATAAAAACAGAAAAAAAAGTTTTACGAGATATCTTTTTTTTTTTGTAAATGCTAGAAAAAAAAACGAATATCATAAATTCGTGTTTAACAGTTATGAGAGCATAATTGTGGAATTCTTAATCACATTAAATATTGTAGCATACTTTTAGCATATTGTGTATTATAAAAAGTTGGTTATTGTCCACAATATTTGTTTTCAACATTTTTACTCATTCACATGTAGGTGGCAGTTTTTTAGTAAAAGAAAATAGAAATTTTTTAGACAAAAGGAAATTAGGCTGAGAAATGGCACTTTTAAGAATGAAAGATACTTTTACTATTATATTGTAATTGTTTGGGGGTGTTAGCGATTGCTCGGACTGGAGAGTGGTATGTAAATTAGTTATTTCCTGAAAGGAGTAAATATAGAAGCATAGCTATGGAAAAAAAAGAAGGAAAATGAAGAAATAATTAAAATGTTTGTAGCCTTGTGGTAAGAAGATATATTGAGTTTGTGCGGATGCTTGCAACAACGCAGAAGGACTTAACTTAGACCCAGCTTTAACTATACCGAACCGACTCAAAATCACTTTTTCAATTGATCTAAGAATGTTTGACCGTCTGTCCGTCTGTTGGTCTTGTTTTCTTGTATTCAACCCACAGGCCGTAAATTTCTGAGCAAACTTAATACAATTCGATGTACCAATGTGCGTGGGCTCAAGGAGGAACGCTATTGATAGAATCGCTTTTCCACTTCCCGTAAAACGCCTTATTTTGAAAAATTGTTACATGAATAACTAACTGTAGGGTGATGTGTGTTGGCTTACAAATTAAATTTAAAAATTTTTTTATAAGAGCAGAATCCCCAAATTTCACTCTCTTTACATACACATATATATTCTCTTCTATAAAATAAAAATTGAAAAGAAAATTTTTAAATGAAAGATCTTTCGATTGTATGTGTATTTCAATTTTTAGTATTTGCGAACCTTTTTAACTTCGCCACAATCGTTTGGCAACTAAAAGCATTAATGTTTTTTAAAAAACGCTGAACCTATAAATGGAATAAAAGTTTTGCTGCTTTTTCAAGAGGATTTCGGTGTGCAAAACTTTCAGTTATATATGTTTGTGTATTCAACTGCTTGAAATTTTATCTGTATTTCTTATCGGCACAACACAGTGCTGTAGAGTGTAAATAAGAAAATAAAAAAAAAAAAAACGCTTAATGACGTTGCACACGATGCTTTTTCTGTTTACACAAACGTTTCCAATTGCGTCGATTAATAAGCAATATATATATATATATATATATATTACAACTAATTGAAATATACTAGAAACGACAATAGCAAAAAAAAAAAAAAAAAAAAAAAAAAATAGAACCGATAATCCGGTAAATCAAACCACTTGCAATTAAACTTAAGCTAAAGAAAACAAAATAAGAAGAAGAAGAAGAAGAAGAAGAAGGAAAACATCTTTAAAAACAAAATAAACAGATTTTTTACTTGTAATAACGTAAAAGTGGTGTGCACACACGCACACCACTCTATTTTGACCCTGTTTACCGCTTTGCACACAGCACACAGCACACAGCACACCGCTCTGCTGTCTCTATCTATCTCTCAAAGCTAATACGCGCTAATAGCGAAAGAATTTCGTAAACATTCAATTGAAATATAAGAAAGCCGTGTGCGTCTGTGCGAATCGCACACGACACCACTTAAGCTGTGTATTGAGAACGGGCCGAAGCAAATTTTTTACACACACACAATTGATATCTATAAAACCGCTCTAACTGAATGTCATAGGCATCAGTTGTTTGTGAAGTTGACAATTTAGCAGAACTTTCTTTAAAAATCATCCGAACGATAAGACAATCGGCACAGTAAGCTAAGCTAGCTGATAAACTCTAATTAATAAAAATTCAAAAAAAAAAAAAAACTCAAACAAAGCAAAATGGATTGCCCCTGTGGACCTGGTAAGTGCTAAAGGATTGACTTCGATTTATATCCTTTTGAAAAAAATTAACTTTTTTTTTTTTTCTTTCTTTTTTGGTTTTTTAGGTTGTAAATGCGCCACCCAACAAACTGGCAAATGCGGCTGCGGTACCGGTTGCAAATGTGGATCTGCCAATAAATAAACAATAGAATGTATCGGCGGTAAACCAATCATGTGTTCAAAGCAAATTAATGCGGCGAACTAATTGAAATCAATTAAAAATAATTTATTTTTACATTTTTCTCCTTCTCCTTCTCCTTCTCTTTGTTTTTTTTTGTTTTTTTTTTTTTCCTTTTTGCGAACAAAAGAATGCAAAATTTCAAAGTTTATTTTTTCAATCACATATCATTTAAAAATGTATTAACTAATTTAAGCGAATATATATTTCAAGCAACACAATCAAACATGTATACATATATGTGTGTGTGTGTAGGTTGCTTTAAATAAAAAAAAAAAACAAATTAAATGAAACTTGTGTCTGCCTTTTAATGAAAGCTCAGTTAATTCCTAATGAAAGTATAGTTTAATGCCCATATTCGGCTGAAGTGTGACGAGATTAATAAGAAAATATCTGCTCATAATACACGAGACACGAGAAATTACCTTCAAAGGGGGGGAGGAGGGAGGGGGGACACTTTTGAAGAATGATAAGAAGCTAGAGCAGCAGAGCAAGTTAAACGCTTAATACATCGCAAGTGTATTCAACTCTTGAAAGAAAACGACAGTGATGATCTCAAGTGCTTAAAAAGAAGAACAAGAAGAACGGAAGTGTTAAACTTTTTTCGAAGCGATTTCTTTAAACGGTTGTCATTGAAATAAAAATGCAAAAAATTGAAAAGCAAAACAAGCAACAGCAAGCATTTGTTTTTTTTTTCCAAACGCAAATAGTTTTATTTCGATCTTCGTAGGAATCTTTTAAAATTGTCTTCTTCTTGTTAGTCACTCTAGATCATCTGAAAAATATGTTCAATTCACTTGTGACCTCTGGCGATAAGATCAGCCATTCTTAGGAAACTTTGATGTAAACGCCAGTGACATACAAGTATACAATAAGTAAGAAGAAGAACTATTTTATCTTTGGCCGAACTGGTTGAAGCTATAGCCACTTAAGGAAAATTACTGGATGTTATCAAAATTCAAGTTAAATTATCTGACTTATAAACGTAGTTGCGCTAAATGCTTAGTCAGAATCTAAGAAATGTTTACTAAGTTCGAGAGACATTTTCAGATCAATGACTTTTACTGCTGCGTAAATAATTTGCAATAAATAACTAAAAACGTCGCATGTAATTGAGAAATCGTTTCAACTTTTCGTCCGCAACATCTGATTGGAAATGAAAGAGAGCCCACCTTCAAAGTCCATCTGTATCCCCTACACCACTTATGACGGAAGGATATATTAAATGCCTGCACATCTATATGAGAACCAGAAGGGCTTGAAACAGTCTGTCCTTGCAATCTTGTATGTACGTGTTCAGCCTATAAGTTGAAAGCGAGCCATCTTTTCTTATACCGTAGTTTATCCGTTCGGTCCGTCGGTCCATTTCATGTCATAAAATTAGTATAAAATCATTCCGTAAAATGAAAATTTTTTCTTTCAATTTATTTACCTGACAATCTTTTCATATCATTAACTGTAGATTACTCTTCAAACAATCCATAAATCAAACCTATAAGTCTAACGGATAATATCGTGGGAGAAGCTAACTTTTTTAAAGCAATGACGTAACTTTTGTATCTTAATTATTAACAAAAAATATAACGAAATAATTCAAATTTGCAGAAAAAAGGGAGGAAATTATATATGCAGGTGGCCGAGACTTTTATATTCACGGTCTTTAAAAAAAATAAAATAATATTTCGACACTCTACACTGTTAAGTGCACATTTCTGAGTTGTTTTTTTTCAACTATAAAGCAGATTTGGAGACTCCTATTGCTATATCTATTTTGGGATACGAGTAACCAGCAAAATGTCCAATTTTTTTGCTTTTGAAAAGGGAGGTACAGTTACTTTGTATTGTATATCGAGTCCATCGATTTTGGGTACACGCCTACCTGCAATATCTCCCAATGTTTTTGTGAAATTTGAAACTATTAGCAGACATTAGTCACAGTTAGGTGAACAGACAGACACAGATAGGTATACAAGCGGACAGACAGATAGGTATAGAAGCGGACAGACAGATAGGTATACAAACGGACAGACAGATAGGTGTACAAGTGGACAGACAGGCAAACGTATATGTTTAAATCGATTCAGAATTGGTTACTAATCAAAAATGCGTGTTTCTGAGATTTCATTTTGTCTGTTGCAAACGTTCTAGCAAAACGAATATAACAACATTTTTAGTCGATGAACATAATATAAGCAAAAAAGGGAATATAAACTAATCTCTTCCGGTGCTAAAATCAACTTTAAAGCTAACAGCTAAAGCTTTAATTGGTAATTTTCAATATTCAAAAGTGGCTATCTTTGATAATTACAACAACGAATAAATGGTATCGAAAAGACATCACGAACTATATGTGAAGGGATAGACGAATATATACGGAGGCGAATAAAATGTAACATAAATGACGCATGTACTTGGTTCAAGTTCCAAAGAAATGTTAAGTAATTTTGTGTGTGTGGGTGGGTGTGTGTGTGTGTGTGTTCCCCAATTTACATTTTCAAACAGAGGACTTATTTAATGAACAAAAAAAAAAACAAAAATAATAATAATAACGAAAAAGAATAATTATTATTTTTTAATGTCCTAAAAACCCATTAAAATTAAAGCAATAAAGTTTCGCTCACTAAAGTATATCGATAAACAAGAAATAACTGAAATGATAAGCAAAATAACGGATGGAATATTTTCGACGTAGGCACGTACATTTCATATGGCGCAGTTTCTAAAAGACAAATTTAAAGCAAAATAACAGACGAAACTTAGATACCCTTCTTTCAGTTAGATTTCAACCCAGCAGCAATCGTAGTTTATATTAAAGACATAAGAAAAAAATATAAATACAAAAAATATAAAAATTTTTGAAAGATTCCTTGCGAAAGGACAAATTTCATATTAAATTGAAATCAGATCTTCGAAGGTGAGCTAAGAGTAGACGTAAGAATTGTTACGACTTGGCAAACGTTGCATGGCATTATGCAAGACGGACTAGACGCCAAATAGAAATCTCGACAAGAAAGTAAACGTTAGTTAAGGCAATCAATTGTAAGTGTTTTTGATTGTAAAGAATGGTTGCGATAAATGTAACAAAATCAACTAAATATGTGTACTCTTCGTTTATCAGACAGAATTCCGTACATACGTACTCACACATATATATATACGTTTTAAAAAGACAAAACCTATATATTTATATGTTGGATGTTATATCTGTGAGTATGCGTGTACGTATATATATATATGAATATATGTATGTATGTATGTATGCATGTAGGTAGGTAGGTAGGTAGGTATGCATGTATAGATATGTGCATATATGCATTAGAAAAGATGTAAAGAACAGTGTGTGTGTTTGCGAGAATATCATTAAAATAGAAAAAAAAAAGAACTACAACAATCTCCTAACACGACAAGAATAAAATATAATTGATTGCATGAGTACTTACTTGCTTTTTCGTATTACGTTCCTTAAAATTCATATAAAATTTTGAGTCAATCGTTCGACAAAGTCCGCGATGAAAATATTATCAATTGTTGTAAATACAAGTCTATATTAGTGACTTGAAATGGCCTAGGAATAGCCATTCGACAGTAACCACTTAGGAATCGATCTAATTCGACATCCATGTCATCCGGATATTCATCCTGAAAGTGTAAAAAGCAATATAGAATTAAATAAAAATATAAACATAATATATTATAAACACCTAATCCAAAACATTATATATGTATATATAATATACATATATATATATATATAATAAGCGTTAATCAAATTGCAAAGTAATATAGTATAAAAACTAAAATATAATATAATTGTAGAATTTAAAAAATCCTTTCCATATATGAAATAAACCGCATGCTGTGTCTGTAAATTCCTATATGTTTATTTATTTATTCTCCGTTCTTTCAGGATCAGGTTCAAATTTAATTTCAAAACGTGAGCGGTCAAGCGATCTCGGTTTATTTAGTTCTTTACTTGCAATTTTGAAGTAAATAAGTTTTCTTATATTTAAATGTCTTAATTTGCTTTGCTCTTTTTTTTTCTTTTTTTTTTTTTTATTATTATTCTCCGATTTAATAACGCATTTTAATCACTTCCGGATTTTTAATTAACTTTTTTGGTAAGATAACTTTTTCTCTTTAACTCAATTCTTCTCAGTGTATTTATTGAACTCTTCTTCTTCCTTCCTTTTTTATGAAAAGTTGCGGTCAGCTTTTTATGAAAAGAGCGGGTAATTCTAAGTTGCCCTTTCCTTATTGAAAAACATCAAAACAACGTTCATAAATTGATATAAACGCGGTAGAAAGTCCAGAGACAAATATTAACAGACGTTACAAAGAAACTTTCTTTGTTTTTAATAATTTTTAATTCGAAACAAACGCAACTTTACCTGCTTGTGACTGTTCTCTTACTATCCACAATTTAATTGTATAACAGCTGTTTTTAACAGATGCTCCAGTTTGAAAAGTAATGCTGCGTTTTGTTTCTGCCTACAAAAACCGCTGAATAAACGCTGAAACGCTTTTAAAACTACATTAATGACGTTACGGCAACTCTGGCTTGCTGATGTCAATATCCGTGAATACCAATCACTTTGTTATTATTTCAATTTAATCCAGATTAATTTAATTTCAAATTTTAAGAAGTAATTTCTTAAATATGTCTGACTAAGTTCACGATATTCTTCTACCTGGACATATAAGTCACAATTCTATTGGCTTGGTCCACTTCCATCCAACAACCATGAAAAAAAAAAAAATGTCAAGAAATTATTCCAACGCTTTCAGAAGAAGCTCATTTGGACCAAACTGCTACTACTGTGTAACTAAGATCTATATCTTTGTAACAAATCTATATGTTTTGCATCAAAGGAAGTACTTTATATATGTTAGACCATTTTACATATCGTCAGTGATCTCCCTGCTATTGTGTTACACTTTTTTTTTTTTTTGTGTTGTTGAGTAAAGTTGGACTAAGCCAATAAATTTGTGGCTTATATGTCCGAAGTGCAATACTTTAAAAAATAAAACTCCAAACCAATTTCCCAGTTATCACACAAAAACTGCGTTCGTTTTTTAAATCTAACAAAAAGGGACGTCAGTTTTTCATTTACCCATTTGCAGCGTCGATAGCGTCTTTTTATTTGTTCTATCGCACTCTGCCCTTAAATGTTCTAAAAATCTATTTAAAAATCCATTGCTTGTCTGTCCGCATCATTAATCAAAAAAAAAAAGAAAAGTGTTTTATTTATTGAAATATGTCAAGTGTTTTTAAAATCCATTTAACGCCAGATGTAGAAAATAAGATGATTCGAAAGAAATGTAAGAACCCACCTTCTAAAACAAGCTTGGATTGCGAAGATGTTAAAAAAATAGAAGACACCCGTTTATAGCATAGCGCAGCGTATGAGCAACAAAGACTTAAGGAAAAAACATTTTAAATACCTTTTGCTAGTTAATATTGAATGAATACTCCAGTTTTTTTTAAAGGTCTTGTTGCGAGAGGTAGTTGACGTGAACGAATATCTCGTTGCGATTAGGTAAACGTATTTTTAATAATTAATCTGAATCGTCAGAGAGTTCGATGATCTTCGATTTTGCCTGTCGTCTCGAATCTTTTCTGATAAGACTTTCTAAAGGATTTTGACGTGAAGAAGACTGAAAATAGGAAAGAGCGGAACTAAGAATCTTCAGATTTGATAAGAATGCTCCCAACTTACTACCGATTTTGTAGAAATTTCTAGCTGAGGCATTAATCGAGTAGACCGAGTTCGACCGGTATCGACAGAACCACGAGCACGGCCACTTGTGCCGCCTCTTTTGTTGACAGCAGTGCGAGTTTCGTTTTTCTTAGCTCCAGTTGCTCTAACATTTTTCAAAGGCAGACAATCATCGTCACTATTCTCGTTGTCTGAATTACTAGCCCGACTGTTTTCGAGATTTGGTGTGTTTTGTTTGAGTGTTTGACGTACTTTATTAGTTGATGAACTCAACAGATTAAATATATCATCAGAAGTAATTTCCTGCTTAAATTTCTGCAATTCTACGTTGACGTTTTCTTCCGCAACCATATTGTCCATTAAATAATCTAAAGCTTTTTTTTGATAAGACCTGTAAACGTTATTGTATAGAAAATATTATTCTATGGAAGGCAAAATCCTTTAGTACTTAATTAAATTTTCGGCAGCATTATTGTCGTTGCGTTCCACCATCTGATGGCATACTTCCGCAAGTGCTTTGCTTGATAAAACTTTTAAAGATTTGCTTTCATCTAAATTATTGTAATAAAGTTCAACCAAATCTTCCACTTTGGTTATATTTTCAGATTCCTACAAACTGTCGGTAATAGTCATATACACAGGTATTATTTGTTATATCTCACCTTTCTCTTGAACTGAACTTTCATCTTTTCTGGACTTGATTCAGACTTTTCTGCTTTCGCTTTTTTAATAAGTTTTTTGAAGTGAATCATATCTGCTGGGTTAGCCACCTAATTGAAGATTAAGAGCATTGTGTGAACAACAAGTTTTCTAAATAGACACAAGATTAAGGGTTACTCTGTCATTGAATATTTGTCCAAGACGTATGTGATTAAACATTTGCTCCTCATCCGAATAAACTATGCGCAAACGAATATTGGGCAGTTTCGGTTGCTTAACATGATCGGTAACCATTTCTTTGGCCTTTTCAATCATAGCTGTCGCACGTTTCTCCGCCATGTCTCTTACTTTGTTAGAGACGTCTCCTTCATCTAAATGCAATTCATCAGCTAGACTCGCAACATTTACGGACTCAAATATAAATGGACGAACAGTTTTTAACGGTATAGGTTTCATTTGAAATTTATCTTTGTATATCTCTAAGATGCCTACATGTTTCTGTAAAGCTTCGCCTTCTGAGAGAGACGTGCAAACACTTGATCCCGGTTGGCTAACGTAAAAATTTCGCTGAGCGTTGAATTGTGGTTCTATGTGGCAATCATGTTCGTGACCCCATATAATCAGATTGAGAAATTCGGGTAAAGCGATCTCCGGCAGATAATTTTTAGGCCCTCTGTCAGCCCGATTTTGATGTACAACCATCAAATGAAACCATTCACCATCGTTATCACTAGGCGCCTGAATTTGTACTTTACGACTTTCAAACAATCTAGATAAGCGAGCATCATGGATATGACTCAAGCCGTATAAAGCTAATCGCGTCGCTCCTTTTTTCAATAAAATTGGTGATATTTCCACTTTGGTCAAATCAGTCCATCGACCGAAATAATTTATTAATCCAGCAGTAGATAACAAATCCAATGAACTCAAGCCACCGAAAGAGCTCGGATCATCGTGATTGCCATGTATAGAATACACGGGAATTGCTACATTTAGATTTGGATCTTCGTAGTTTACAGACTCATTAATAGCACCATGAAACTGTTGATTACCATCAATCAATTCCACGGCAATAGGCTTATCACCGAAAGTGTACATTCTCAAGAGATTCATACATCTTCAAATATGCAAAAAAAGGAAAGAAGAACTTGCATTTTTTAAATGCTTATTATTATTGGTGCCAACGTACTTAAATAAAGCATTTTGACTGGGAACCGCATCATGAAACAAATCTCCGCCTAACAATATGAAATCAACATCTTCTTTCACTGCCAGCTCCAACATTTCTTCAAAAGCTATGAAGCTGTCTTCGCCTGCAAATAAATAGCTTTACGTTTCAACTACTTTTTAACGAGACTTAGTTCATTTAAATATTTACCTCTAATGGGATCTTTCTCACCATAGCCCAAATGATTATCAGACGAAATCATTATCCGTATGATGTCATTTAAGTCAATTTCACCATCGTCCAGCGACATGTTTTCAAAGTTTAATAAATCAAATTAAAAAATATAGCTCGCTATGCTTCCGTTTTTTATTAGAAACACTTATATTACACTATTTATTTCGAAGAAAAAACAATTAATTAAAAGTTTCCGCAATAAATCAGACAAATTTGCGCCTTTTTGCAAAGTTTTGTTCGAATTTATGTGAAAATAACAAACTGCGACAGAACAGTAAATATAACTAAAGTGAGCGATTGAAGGAATATGTGGAATGGAACCAACAACTAATACTTGCCTATGTACAATTAGAAAAATAGCTATAAGTAAATGCTCGCGTTTGTTTATTTTCACGTTTAATTTGTTATTTTCACGTTATAAACGATAATAGTTCAGAGTTGTAAAGAAACCCAAAAAAATGGCCAATTATTGATTTGATCGATTGGCCTGTGCTTACAATGTTTTTCCAGAAAATTAGCCCGTGATTCCAAAGGAAACTCGATTTGTTATCAACAAATACTCGTTTAAAGCAAGAGCAATGTTTCGTTGAAATTTAATCGAATTTCTTTACAAAGTCGAAGTTCTTATAAAGATTTAAAGTAAGGAAAGCGGAAGTACAGCAGCAGAGTTAAGAAAAGCTGACGCAAAGAGCAAAATTAAATAGTATCTGTTATGGCAGAAAGGACATAACGTTCTTTTTAGCATATGCTTGGATTTGATCTGTCGTCTTGGCATTGGCTTCAAATGGTCAACCATAGCTTTTCTTCTTAAATACAACTCAATTTCCATGACGTAAACGAACCACTTGAAATTCTAGGGCTAACTTATAAACAGCTCATCCTATTTCTACATGCTTACCTTTGTTCAAAGTGAAAACTCTTACGAGTTTGGAACAAGTTACACTTAGAGAGCTAGCTAGAATAACACACACACACATATATATAGATACTCATATACTGCATACATGATAGTTTCCGATGATCATGAGCGGAAGAATGATGATGAATGTAACGATGCTAGATAAACACTTCTTTTTTTTGTTTTGTTTTTATCAGAGTTACACTATATACACATATAAATGAAAATAAAAGCATTTATATGACGAGAATAACATTAACAAAAAAAAAAATAAATTGTAATAATGAACTAAACTTGTAAAAAGTATATTGTATAAATATATAAAAGATATCGCTGCTAAAAACCTAAGAGCATTTTCTCGTATCACTTAATAACAATATTTTGAGTCAAACGTTTAACAAAGTCCACATTGAAGACATTAGCGAGCATGGTGAACACAGATTTTTTTGGTGGCCTGCAGTGACGTAGACCAGCCTCTTGACAACAAACGTTCGGGAAACAATCTAAAGTTGAACTACAAATTTTCGGATGTAGGTCGAAAATTGGTGGGGGCGGAGGCGTGCATTCTAGATAGTCAGTTACTGAAAATAAATCAATAATTTAGTAGAGATTACCTATCACTCTATATAGTAATTATTTATTTACAATAATTAAAAGATCGTTGTACCGATTCCGGTACTGTATCCAGTTCGGGCTGAGAAGTACGACAATAACGTTTTCTACCATCTGGGCAACAAATACGCGGCCAACAATCTGTATCGGTTTCACATTCCTCCACTTCCCACCATAGCTCTGCTAAAGGTCGACTTGGACACTTGCGTGGAATAAGACCCAAAATTGCTATAACATTCATTATAAAAATTTCAATATCATGCCCCTGGAAGCTAACTTACGTGCATGCGGAGCTTCTTGTAACGGTTTCGGTATACCCGATACACAACTTTTAGCTCCAAATATCTCGCAGCACAATTCATCTCTATTCCACACTTTACAGTCATCGTCAATTTTACAGATTTTTGGAAACAATTGAAAGCGTACTTCATTCTCGCGCGGACAATTGAATTTTTCACGCAATTTTGCTTCGGTATCTCGCTTATCCTTATCCGGATTTATTTCGATATCCCGTTTAGAACTTAATCTATTTAAAGTCGGTATAGCAATACGAAAAGGTTCCTCGTTACGTTTAGTGGTGCCCTCAACGGTCGTATTGTTACTTTTAACTGAATATATTATTGATTTATTGGCGCTGCTATTAGTCGGCATTTTGGGCTTTTGATAATTCAATTTCTCTTCTTTCGTTGAAACCCGAGGCAGGGCGGATGAATTTAATGACGAAGTGGTTGGTCTATACTTTTTAGGTGGCTTCCTTGTTGTTGTTGTTGTTGCTGTTACGGTTTGTAATGATTGACTAGACGGTTGAATGAAAAATTGCCAAAATTCCGGTGAAAATATATTGAAAGATAAAGGCAGAGAGAATTGCGCTCCAAAGGCTAAAATGAAAGTAAAAAAAAAAAAAAACAGGTTTAGAATAAGTTTAATACAATCCTTGAAGTCTTTACGTAAAGACTGACTTGCGTATGCCCGAAAATGTTAATGTAACACCGAATTAAAAAAGTTCTTCCTGGATGTTGTGGATGTGCGAGTCTTAGCCGTCTTTGCCGCAAACAAAAATAAAAAAAATCATTAAAATGAACGTAGGGACAAAAAGGGCTCAACCTGTAGTGCAAAGCGAAAGCATTTTGGAGCTCTTTCCTAAAATTCCTATAAGTATTTGCTCGAAGATTTTTATTTCTACAAAAATCTACTAAAAGCGAATCATAATCGCGATAGTTTCGTTATAGTGACGACGTTATCAGCTCCGAGAACATAAGGCGAAAATGCCCAGCGTGCACAAACTTTGACTTCAATGGCGCTTAAATTTACTGCCAGGAAGGTTTGTTGTCGCCAATTAGCGCTTCAAACTGGGACCTCCATTATGGACGATTAGATTTAGGTATAGGAATATTATCCTTTAGCTTAAAGGGTATCAAGTTGGATATTACATAAGACATAGAAAAGTTAATTACGTACAGATTGTAAGTGATTTGTTACTTAATTCAAGGCAGCCCTTGTGCACTCCCTAGCGATTTATTTGTGCTTTTCTTTCAGCTTTCCAAGAAAGCAAGTTCAAAGGGCGCCTGAGAATTGACAGACTTCGTAATCATAATTTCTCGAGTGACAGAAAGAGTGGCGGTCAGAAAGCCAAAAGATCGATTAATTCCAACAACAACAATCTATCTTAAGCTCGAATAATTTCAATACCATTTAGAGCATTTACTGTAAATGCTTGAAGCAAACAACAAATGATCATCAAATGTTTTATGCGGATGAAATATTTGGTAAACTAAGTTCCATCTTATCATCAGGCATTTAAAATTGCTATCGCTATTAACTATTAATGTTACAGGTGTTTCTGTATTAACATCATCATAAAACTTTTTATTATTATATGCAATTAGCACTAAAAGTTACTTAATGATGCCTTAAACACTACGGCGTCGTTATAAATTTCTAATTCAGACCAAGTCAAGCTAATGCGTTCATATACGTATGTAAGCAAACACATAACTTTCATAATTAATTTTTTTTGTTTTCAATTATAGAGCAAATAAAATAAAAAGCCCTATTATAGGATGAAGATTTTATCTCGCTATCTAATGCATTTTATCTTATTAAGTGCGTATTGAAGAGACAGCATATACGCTTGGTGGGGAATGTTTGGCCCCCATAAGCGAAAATTGTAAAATATTCTCTTCTCTTCAGTTGGTCACCTTTACAACAGTCTTAGGAAATGTTCCTGCCAAGTTTTTGGGCGGATCGCGAGCATCTTTGTACTAATACTTTAGATGAAATTACTTAAGTTAATATTTACTTTAAGTTTTCGTTTTAAGTTTTCGAGTGTGGGCAGATTTGGGCAGATATGGGCATTGATCCCGCATTGATCAAAACATTATATATTCCATTAATTTTTTGACGATGCTAAGCAAATCATCAATAACACATAACACATCGACAGACGGAGGGACAAAGCTACATCGATATATAATTAAATTATATATCCATATGTCCTTTATGTCTCTTTGTATGGACTGCATGGAGGCAATGATAACA
>KK502532.1:504214-536406 GCA_000688735.1 Glossina austeni | reverse complement strand
TAAAAGATTCGTTTGCAATTAATTCCAATTTTCTTACTTGTATATATAAAATCGTGTTGTTCTGTTTTCACATTAATTTTTTTTGTTGTTAATTAAAAAAAAAAATTTAATTATTTAAATTTCGATTTAAACGTTTTGCTATATATTTTTTAGTTTTTAATTGTGTGAAATTTCAAGTCAATTTAGTCATTTCTGTCTTTCTGTCCGTCTCTAATTGGAACTCTTATTGATTGAAGAAATATACTTACAAACCTGACAGTTGGTAAATATGATTTTCAATTTCAATAGCAGATCGAATTTGAAAACTGAAATAATTCGCTTAAAAAGAGAGCAAAAAATTGAGCGAAAAAAAAAAACATTGAAAAATGGAATATTAAAATTTTCAAGCAATATATATATGTATGCAGCTACCGACCTACTTCGAAATAAAAACAAGTAAAGACAATAAAAACATTACAGTGAGCTGCTACGACCACATCCTACATCACCTTACAATTATTCATATCACAATTTGTAAAGTAAAGCGCTGTACAGGGGGCGGGCCTATGTACTAAATATCATCGAAATAAGTCCAAAATTGTGTCCCGAGGGTTGTGTGGCAAGAAAACAAGGCAGGCGATGGGCAGGCAAACTTAATGATTCTGAATCTGAACGGTATAATAAAAAGTGGATATAGCTTTTGAATGTTGCATACATCCATACAAACTTAATACGCTCTTTTTTACTGCGAATAGTTTGAGATAAAAGAAAAGAAAAAAACAAAAACATCTCAAGGTAATGCTTCTGTTCTTTCCAATCCATGGTAATCTATACGGCATCTATTGATCTTAAATATGTTTTTGTTTTTTCTTGATCAGAGCGAAATTTAGAATGCTTTTGCACAGCGTCAAGAGATGAAACGCTCAATGAATGAAAAATGAAAATTCTAAGCTAAGATTAACCTTAAGTTGGACGAGAAGAGTGATCGACTAGAGAATTACTTAAAAAAACTAAGAATAAAGCAAAAATTAAAGTTTACGGCGATATTCAAGTTTCAAGTTTGATTACTTAGATTATAAATAAAGAGAAATAAATGAAAACGAAAAAAAAAAATTCAAAAAAAACTTTTATAATTACGTTTTTTCAATTCTTGCGTAAACACTTTAATTTCATTGTTATTTTTAGCTCAGAAATAATTTCACATAACATAACATTTGAAATAGTCGGGTATTAATATACGGCCATGGGCATATAAATAGCATATAGTTCCCCCCGGAGAAAATGTTTTTATGAAAAGGTTTAAAAAAAAATGTATGAAAATAATTTAATTTTCAAAATTTCATTTAATTATATCCACCCCTGTAAGGTGGGTGTGTGTACCCATTTTGTTTTTTAGTCATAATTTATGCAACACCCAAAAGGAAGCTTCAGACACCCTATAAAGTGTACATATTCTTGATTAGCGTGAAATTCCAAATTGATTTAGCCATGTCTGTCTGTCTGTGTGTCTGCGGTGTTTGTTATTGGCACTCTATCGGTCGCAAAAATGAAGATATCAACTTCAGATTCGCTAGAAACTTTTCGAAGTTTTTGTACGCAGGTTGATATTGAAAGTGGACCAATTTGGTCAGAGCAGAAGCCTAGGTTTTTCTTAACAAAGTTTCGTAGATTTTTGTTGGTTACTCAGAAGTTATTCAAGTTACACACACTCTACTCGTTACGTGCAAAAATGGAAAACATCCGTAATGTCCATACAAAGTTACAAGTGATTAAATTTTGTTTTTTTTTTTCGCTTTTTTGAGATTTTATGCTTATGGGTTTTGTACATTCCTCAAGTCAAGATATTTTATCTGCCTAAAAATGGATTAAATTTAAAATGAGTATCGTAAACATCGCAATTAAATTTTTCATAATAATACCAGCGATATGGGCATCAAATAACAGAACTTGGAGAGTAGAATGCGAAAAGCATAGCGGCGAGTATGCGATATTCGGCCCCTCGCCGAATACAATTTTCTTATTTATTTTTTGTTATTCCTGTGCTCCAAGAATTTTTTTATATTCTTGGGAGCAGCACTTGTGGTACAAGCATGTACTACGTACGTAACACTCAGAAGGACTTGAGGTAGAGTCATCTTTTATCGACCACCAATCGATTCAGAATCGCTTTCTAAGTTCAGCTTGTTTGTGTGTCGTCTGTGTGTCTTGTATTCAATCTACAATTCGGAATTTAGTACATTGGCTTGCTTCCGTCCAAGGGCGCACACTGTTGAAAATGATTCCGATTCGAATACTTCCCATATAATAAATAGATGAAAAATTGCAATTAAGCGAAGTGGTGCAAGATGTTTAATGGTAGAGGGCATGAACCATCGTAATGCTTTTACATGTTTTAATTCTTGTTTTTAATATTTTTTAGAAAAATATTTAAACTATATTTTTGGACAAAGATGAAAATTTTGATTTTTTTTTTTTTTATAAATTAGTAAAGCATCTGCTATGAGTAGGTCCATGTCTGTAAATGTAACAAGCAAGGAATTTGTATATGACTTGTAGTGAATGTTCGTCTAAATTACGGCTGTTGGCCATTCGGTCGACCAAAACTGTTTCTATACTGAACTTTAGCCCTATAACATATTTGCGGTTTATTGTGAACATCGGACAAGAGCAGTTAAAAATGCATTTGTTTTAAAATTGATCCGAGAATCATCATCATACGTCAGCCTGAATTCTTGTAATCGCGGACATTGCAACGACGGAGAATAGCTAAGCAAGCAAATAAATTTGAAGAGAGATTCGGTTAAATCAATTTAAGAACTAACTCTCGTGATTCGGTCCTTCATGAGATGACCTTTCGCTCGAGGCTTAACGAAATTTATATGAAAAAAGAATACTTACCAGTTGGTTGGGCAGGTTTACCACGTGCCGAAGATTTTCTAACAATTGATCGACTATTATGCCTAACCATCGAAGATTTCGTTGCTGTTCCATTCGAAATAGGAAAATTTTCCAGTTGAATAGCGTTAGACGATTGCAAGCTTTTGTTGTCTTTATTGTTATTATAATCTTTAGGGCTTTTATTGCGAACAGCGATAGACTTATTGTTACCGCTATTCACATTACGTTGTGTTGTTGTTGTTGTTGCTGCTGCTGCTATTGCAGCTGAAAATAACGATGAAAATGATGATGACGATGGTGGGAATTGTGTTGTTAGTGATTTCTGTTGCTGATATGCCGAAGAAGTCGCACGTATTGCTTTTTTTGTAATCGGAATAATTGCTTGTCTATGGATTTCTTTAGGCTGCATATTTAATTGCATGGGATTTGTTATTTTATTGTCAGATGATGTACGTGAACGTTGCTTTCGTTTCTCAAGCTGATGCTGATTTTGTTTCGATTGCAATTGTGAATGTTGCTGATGACCTATTGACGTACCCTTTGTGGGAATATCATGCTGTTGCGGAAACTTTTGATCTATTCCCGGTCGTGCAGAGCTAAAAGTTTTTGCCGTTTGATTGCGCGGTAAAATGAAACTATTTTTTGCAAAAGTTCCATTTCTTATGTAATTAAAAGTCGAAATATCTTCCGGTTTTGCCTGCTTCGTTGCAGTTTTAAGGCCAAATTTTATTGGTTGCAACAAAGTTTCTGCTTTTGGTTGATTTACTTCCGCTAAATGTTGTCCAACTTCCCTGCGGCTTGCATAAGCCACAGCAACTAAGCCAATGCAAAATACCGCTTGCAACAGACACCAACGATAAAAATGCATATTTTTTTAGTGTTTTTTAAAAAAAAAAAAGATAATATCTTATGCAAATTTTCCAGCTTTGCGGCGAACACATTAGGTCGTATTGACCTTAAAGCAAATAATTGACGCTCATCAACAATGTTTTTTTTTTTTTGACAGTTTTGATAGATATTGACAGTCGTTTAGGTTAGGAAATGAAAAAAAAAACTCTTTTCATGTATATTTTTTTAGATATAAAATCAATTCAATTAGTATTTGATTACGTGTAACACTTTTGATTTTAATTTAATTTTATATTTTTATTCAAAAAATTTTTGAATAAAATTTCCATTTACTAAATCAAAAGTCGCGTGCGCCTTGGTTGAAGTTAAACTTTAGACTGTATTGTTACTTTTTATAAACATGAAGAGTTTACTTCATACCCAACCAGTCTGCAGATTTGTACGCTTAGCAAAAACCATAACATAACATATTTAAACTACGTAAAGATTTGTTAGCTTAACTTAAACATAAATAACTGTGTCTTTGTTTATTTACACACAAGTACCAACCAACGAATTTTCTGAAGCCTTCACCAAAATAAAAACCTGCTTCTTCAACATTGGCTTTAAACCAAGTTAGTGAGTTAGTCAGAGCATTGCACTTGATTGAACCGCTTAATTGTATTGTTGTTTTATACTTTTTTTTTTATTTATTAAGTGATAAGCATCGTTACCGAGTCATTTAGTTTTTCTCTGGCCAATTCATACATAAATGAAAAAGTAAACAGAAAATTTTAAATAAAAAAAATTCACTTAACTCACACTTTTTTTCATATGCAACGATTCGGCTAAGGCCGAGGAAGGAGTCTTTGGTTAACAAGCAAATTTTCTGTTTTTTCGTTTTTTTAATGAATACATTTCGAAATTAAAAAGAATACGTTTTTCACCAAAAAAAAATCTACTAAAAGCAAGACATGAAAACGAAAATTACTTCACTAACGTCCCATGTTTCTAAGGCAACTTATAGCAATAGGCGACCTGTTTTGACCTAACGTATCGATATAAGATTATATACGCCGTCAATATAAAAAACTCAAAACCCATAATATATAGCCAGCCCACAAAGTATTTCCTATGCCTAATAATAAAATATAGACGTTGACATTTTTACTCTCCCGAAATTATTCTATACAAAAACGATTATTTGGCTTGAACGCTCGTAAATATTCAATAAAACTCAAAAAAAAAAAAAAAAAGTTTTTTATTTAACAAGCCACGGTTGCTCCAAATTTCAATCGCAACACTATCACAGAATGGAATTTTCCAGTTTTTTCACAATCAAACATAGCATAACTTTTGTCAAATGTTAACTACTTTGACCTACGCAATGTTTTGATTACGGTTAGTACAATATTTGACGAACATTGTATGTTCCTTGAGCTTTTGAAGTTTTCCCTTCTCCTTCGATGTTAAGCTTTGCAATAAGGATCTCTTTGTCTTCTTCGTGACGTTCTTCGTTGGACTTGTCACTTTCAAACAAGCGCTCACATTTTTGACTGGGCATCTGCAGAGCAGACTGTATATTGCTATATTCCTGTTGTTTGTTCGATTAGCTTTGGAAAAAACCTTTAAAGATAGAGAGGATACACGCTTAGAGTAGAATTTTTGCCAAATTTATTTTGGCGCACGCAATCTACTCCTTTTTTTTTTTTTTTAATTTGCTTAACAAGCAACTATTTAGGAATATGGAAACGAGAATTCAATAGAATAACCATTTAATTCATAATTTTTGGTCAGATGTAAGCAAGAATATATCACCACCCGCACAAATACAACGAGAATAACACAAAATCACTATATATCTTATGAAGACTTTAATATTTCTTGTGCTAAACCGTGTTACGACCAACTAAGAATTTAAAGCAAATAATTCGGCGAACATTAGCATCGCAGGAGCAATTCGTATACTCGTTTTTGTTTGAAATGCTTATTCGATGTCCGGTAGGAAGGCTTCTAACGAGAATTTTTGAAGTGATTAAACAATTTTAGTAATTAATTTTGTTTCATGATTCATATTTCACAAGATTAGAAAGATAAAATTCCATAACTATACAACTAACGCATTAGAAATAAATCCGTTCCTTTATAAAACAAATTTGAACTAGATTTTTTAAGCTTGTTATTTATTAATCATTTGAAAGTTTCAATAAGTAATTCTCCAACAACTTGTGATAAATCATTTAAACTTTATACACGACTTGCGTTAAGACCTATAGTTCCTTATCCGTTCATCTACATGTCTGTGTTGACGAAACTTATTTAAACTCTAAAATGATAAGTTTTTTTAAAGCATATTAAGTCACAGAGTTTAAAAATTTTATTTTAAACTTTGCGCCTTAATATGAGAATCAGTAGCCGAGTCAAGCGCTAAAGTGCTTAATCCAACTGTAACAAAACGAAAACTACACTTAATGTATGCTGAATTAGAGATTTGAAAACATATATATTTACCTTTTTAAAGCCAATATCGCTGGCATATTCCCGGAAACATTGCCGACAAATATTTAAACCATATTTACGAATTAAACCGTGACGATTAGAGCAGGCACGGCTGTAAAAACGTTAATTAAAGAACACATAACTTGAGTGAATTCACAAAAAAATGTACGAGTCTATATACGTATTGTGCTTGTGCATGCATATAAATGTTTCTCAATAAATTGCAAAAAAACAAAACTATCGATAATACTTGATTTGTTTCCCATATCAAAGCAAAAATAAGATTTAGTTTCTTTCGCCTCCCTGAATTAAGGAACTTGCAATTTAGCATAATTTCGACAAGCTCCGTACTCAACCGGGGGCTTTTTTTATATGTATGCAAAATGTATACACTTGAGAATTCCAGTGGAATGCTAACATAACCTCACTTTCATCAAATCGTACTTTTAATAAATTCTTGAACTGATTTTTTATGAAATTCAAGACTTTTATTCATCCTAAATATTATGTAGATATTTTATTTACCAGCATCTGGAGCCTTGACCATATTTACGAGGATGAGAATACCACAAATTAGCAAAGCCCATGTTGGCTATTACACTTCGTAAACGCAAAAGGAAAAAAACATGGACGGCAAATAATCTCAAAGTTGTACATAGCACATTGTTGCATTTTCTAGCATTGGCATAACAGGTATGTAATAATTTCCCAAAATCCTATATTATAAATGTGAATTTCTACATATGATTAGATCAATCGATTAATAAAGTGGACTTCGCAGTCAAATAAAATGGAAAATTTTAAGAAAAATAATAAGAAACCTTTCAGAGATCTCTTTCAATGCTTTTCTTCTGTTCTTCTTTCACATCATCAATGGGCTTTTATGCTAATAAATTTTAAATGAGTCTTATATGCATGACGATGATTTTTTCGCTTTCGACGAATCTAGCACAGATCTGTAAACAAAGTTTACTAGATTAAATAAATTATTCCTTGACTGCAGTGGATAGCAGTGGCTTTTTTTCATTTAATCCCATGTATTCCCAAAAAAATGTTCACTTTAATGTAATAAATTGTTTTGTAGGGTCACTATACTAAAAATTAACAAAAGTTTCAATACACGGCAATATTATTTTTTTCGTACGAAAAAAATTCAGAAGTTAGAAAAGAGCCTACCTTGGCGCTTACATTATTTTTAGTTTCAATTTCTGGCATACGTTTAAATTTCTCGTTTTCTTAAATCAACTCCAGGAAAAAAATGGAAAAAATTTATGAAGATTTAAACACAATTGAAACCAAAATTAATAAATTGAATGACTTTATTTCATTAAGCTTGAAAAGAGATAAAATTTCCAATGAACTGAAAAGACTCTTGCAACAAGCCAACAAAGTTAGTAGTTTGATGAGCCATGGACATAAAGTAATGCAAAAGGAGTTGAATAACGTGCAAGCAGATTGTGATGATGCCATGAAGCGAATGAGGGATCATCAAACTGAAATGATGGATTTTATTATAGAAGAAAAGAAGCGTCGGCTGCAAAAAGATCCCGATACAGATATTCGAAAACTGAAATCTCATCAACTGAACGTCAGGAAAGGAAAACCTCTTCGAGATAGAGATAGCGATATAGATGGAGCCACGAACTCTGACATAAAATTATTGGGTTCAAGTTTATTACGATTACAATTGAATCAAGGAACCCCTAAGATAAGAATCAGTGATTATAAGGAATCGCCGTTAGTAAAACGAAAACTTAATAATGCGGCGATCCAATTCTTAGATTTTGATGTCAAAATTACAAAACAGCAATTTCAATCTATACCTAAGTATGACGAATCAAGCAAAAAAAAAATATATATATATATATTTTCAGACAAAATCTTTTTCCATTTAGATATATGCTTGGGCGAGAAACATTCGCAGATATTAACAATTTCTTGGAGCTTGTTATTATAAAATGTTTCAATGAAAAATATGAACTTTTACCTAGACCACGTAGTGTGGTCCTCCGTAACATAAATGATTTAGAATTATGGAAAACATACAATGATCAGGAAACTTTAGTACCGGGAGGTAAGCAAAGTATGCAGTCAAAATGCAGTTCCTATTAAAATCAAAGCATTTCCTCTTTAAAGGTTACAAATTCATAACGTCCGTTGATATTGCTCGTAAACTAGAGAAAAATATTCTCGATCGAAAAACTCTAAATCGCATCACCATTCTGCGTCATGTTGGAGTTTTGCAAGAGTATAGAGTTAATCAATTAATTTGTTATATATGGGTTGCACATTCTCGATTTAATACTGACGTTTAATATCTGCACACAATTTCACCTATCCCTTCTTAAATATAAATTAGTGTCATCCAAATGAATGAAAGTCGTGGAATTACTTGTAAATTTTGAAGAGTTTTATGAATTTCTCTATGATTTACCTCAACGTGAGTTAAAATTCAAGTTTGCACAATGATTGCTCTAAGGGAGGATAATCATAGAAAAATTCTCATAATTCTCTTTTTCTGAGCAAATATTTTTTAATGCGCAAAGAAAAAAAAAAAAAGAAGAAAACATTTGATTACACAATTATTTAAATAAAACAAAACAAGAAACGAAAATTCACTGAAACAATAATTAGTGCATTTGATGCAAAGCTTTAATAGCTAATTCTTCATCGATGTCAGGCATTATTGGTTCAAACATGCTTTTAGGGAAAGCGACATTGCCCACCATAACTACATCGTTAGGGTCACTGACCATTGTTGGATCGTATAGAATTGGGAGACTTGCGAGACTATTCTCATTATTGTTAATGGGCAGCGAATTCAACGACGCCAATGTGTTTGGTGTTCCTTTGTTCTGCTGAGCTTGAACTTGAGCTGCTGCAACGGCGGCCGCTGCCTCCAATTGCAATTTCTGCATCTGCATCATTAGACGTGCATTGGCGTCCAGATGAGAATGACGTGCTCTTATGTGCTTGTCTCGATCTCCTCTTTGTCTGAAATTCTTTGTGCAAAATAAACAACCAAATGGTTTTTCCCCAGTGTGAATACGTTGATGATTTTTTAAGGCATCGGCCCGATAAAAACGTTTGCCACATTCTTCACATTCGTAGCGGCGTTCACCGCGATGTATAAGCCGGTGTTGATAAAACACAGAACCGGTCAAAAAACGTTTACCACACACTAAGCAATGATATGGTCGTTCGCCGGTATGACATTTGCGTATATGATCGTTTAAATCGGGTCGTATAGTAAACTTTCGGGTACAGCCGGGCTCTTTGCAAGCAAATGGCTTAACACCTTAAAAAATAATTACACATAAGGAAGAGCAATATCCGTCCTCAAGCGAAACTTGGACACCCACCACCATATCGATGAACGAATGGGAAACTTTCACACGGCCAAAGTTCAGATTGATATCTATTTACTACTTATAAATATGTTTGTAAATATGTTTTTTTCTTGGGCTTTTGGTACTATATTGGCGAGTGAGTTACGCTCATTTTCAAATCTAATTTCATTTTAAGTTCATAACTGGCTAGAGACTAAGTAGTCTTAAAACATTTAAATTGATGTTTATGGGTAAAAAATATATCATCTCTGTGAATACATGTGGACATTGCGAACGGAATGACGACCTTAATCCGCCGATTTCAGCACGGTCCAGAAAGATAATTTCAATTTTCTTCTTACATAATTACATTAAGCTTGCATGGATGAAGAGGTACATGAATTTAAATTTAAACCGTTAATGTTATAGACACACACACATATATATATGTATTTAGGATAGCATTATGCAATGCTCTTATCAAAAAATTTTTGAGCGCATATATACAAAGTTTACTTTTAGCGCCTTGCGCAATTATGGCTTCAGCACGGTTTTGCTAGAGCTTATCATAATTGGTTTCAAAGTCTCCAATATCAGATTTACATGTAAGGATATAAAGCAATATGAAGAACATATATGATGGTTTAATAGGATGGGGTGTTGCAAGCGAAATTACCAGGTATGTACATCCCCGTTCTTTGGTAGTGGGCATAAAAGTCTATAATGCTAAACTGAATATTTCTCACCTTGATGAAAACGCAAATGTTGCCACAAATGGCTGGATTGCGTATATGATTTACCACAAATGTCACATAGATATTGTCGAGTCTTGCTAACATTTCTAGAACCATCTTTTTCCCGCTTATATGTCTTATAATGTTTCGCCTCATAATGATTCACACATTCTTGGGCATTTTGGAACAATGCGTCGCAGCATTCGCAGGGCAATTGCAAAACGCCCAAACGCGCATTTAGGCGGGGGAAAAAATGATGCGAAGTATAGCTGAAATAAGAAGAAATTTTTTTTTTTTTTTTTCATTAAACCCAAAATTTTGACCTTCACGAAATAATACCATACCGATGTCCATGCAATTGATCTAATGATTGAAACTTATTCTCACACACATTGCAAGCAAAATAACGCTGAGTTGTGGCGTGATGGATTTTAATACTTTCACGCATGAAAACACACTCAGCCTGCCAATGGGTGCATATTTCCTTTGAAGTTCTTACATGTATATCACAAGCAAAGCATTCGAAGCGCCTTTCGGGCAGATGACAAGCCGAATGAAAGAATAAATACGATACCTCCGAAAATAACAGATCACAAAACTCGCACTGAAGAATACAACTTAAAACTGTCATTTTTAAATAGACAACCACTTTTTCGTGTTGATAGGTTTTCATGGATAGAGAAGAAGGCACTTTTGTCTGCGAAGGTGTAGATAATATTTCTTTAGCGAAAATGTTTTAACCACATTAACGTTTTAAGCCACATACCTCCATCTTTAGATATTTCATAGCGTCGTCTACATACGTTTCATAGGGAATATCAGCAGTCTTATCAGATTCTTTTTTGTCTGAAAATGGAAAATGACTGCAAATGTGTCTAAGCGCCGTAGTAGGTTCGAAAAATATACGGCCGCACAATGTACATTTAATAACCAGACGCAAACCATTGACACTTTGTAATGAATTGCCCTGTGCGACAGGAGTTTTACCACTACTATTGCCATTCGAAGTCGGTATTAAATCCAGAGCATGTTTTTCCATATGCCGCAACAAACCGGATGCATGTACAAATTTTCTTTCGCATAATGTGCATTCGTGAGGACCGTCTTGTTTTTTGTTCGTTGCGGTGTTACTGGATATTGAAGAACATGTAGATGTGTTAAGACCACTAGAACTGGAGCTAGTGTTGACATTTAAATGTAGACTGCTAACAGTACTATTGTTACCAGTAGCATTGACGTCATATTTGAGTTCATCTTTCAGAAAGCGTCTTATACGTATCTGATTCTCTTTTAACAAACGTATGCATACTGGCTCCGCCGGTAGTAGAAATTGATATCTAACTGGCTTGTCAAAGCTGCTAGAGGCCGCTATCGATGGTACTAATAAGTTATGCTGTTCATCATAATCGCAAATATGCGATTGAAAAGATATTATATCAAACAAACAGCTACAATTGGCACATTTCACTATACGATATGCAGTAGATGGTAACTCCGATTGTATATACATTTTGGAACCTAAATTTAAACGGATATCCCTCAATTCTATTTATTTAAGCTTCTTGCGTGTATAAATGCTCTTACCCAAAAAAGTATTTTTTGGTTGTGTTTCGAGAAATTTTAATAATTTCAATTCTTCTTCAGTTGGGTCGAAAGTAGGTGAAACATTTTGCTTTGCTGCCTCACTGACCACTGCAGCAGCTTCTGCAACAACTGGCGCAGGTACTAGAGGCAGTGCGGCGGTAAATTCGATTATAGAAGGAGAAACTTGACCCATCATTGCTATTCTGCTACCTCTAGTGTTTAAATCCAATGCTTCGGAATTCAAGTCGTATGTTTCATTCGGATCACTTTTATTATTTTTAAAAATCATATCGAACGACTCCAGGCTTTGCTTGCATGGTTCCGTGCCATCTTCTTCTAATAGTACTTCATTAGCATTTTGCCCGTCAAGAGAATAATTTTGAAAATCATCATTCACCATCAGAGTGGGTGCATTGTTTCTATCTTTGAAATCCGTATTGAAATCTTTCAGCTGCGCAAACAATTGCTCCGAGAGCCACGCATCTGAATTTTCGAACTCCTCCTCAATTATACTCATTGCGAATAGCAATAAAAATCAAGAAGAAATGACTTATGAGCGCCCTTATTTACTCTTAACGGACCACTGACAAAAAAATCAATGCATAATTTTTTAAAAATACTGCTGTAGTCGATACACAGAGTTGTAGTTAAGGGGAATTGCACAAATTCGTTTTGGGTTTACATTGCTATCTCGTTAAGATTCCACTAAAGACCAGGATATGAATGAATACGAGTGAATACATTTTTTTGAAAGTAATTTAGTAACCCGGAATTAATTAATAATTTAAGTAAAGGAAGTAATTTAATTTATTCGTTCCTTTCTTTAACGAAAAATAGGAATGGAAAAGGAAATGGAATTGACCATATTGAATCCTACTCGCCCTGAAATTAACTTTTAAACGTAAAGTTCGTAAGTGATTACGTGAGTTCGATATTTAACATAAAAAAGAGCGAGAACAATTTACTTGAACTTGATTTTAACTTTCCGTAAAAAATGGAATTTCATAACCTTTTAAATTTCAATTCGGTAATTGTTTAGTTTAGTTTACTTTAGTTTATTACAAGTCTGTTACAGCGCAGTTGTTTAATGTATATTTACTATGAAATTCCTTAATTTCTATTTCTCCGTTCAGAGTTATATTATTCTACTTTCTACTTTTCGTATCTGATCTAAACATAGGTTCTGCGTTTTATTGAAATTTTTACCACTAAGAGATATTAAAGAGCCAATAGCCCAGATCACACCTTTACGCTTACGTTATGTGCGCATTTAAAAATGATATCGTATTACAGCGGTGTCTTTCAATATAACTACGACGAGGTTTATATGACATTTTCAAATATGTCGCAATATTCTAAGTAATCGTAATTTGCAAACCAGCCCTGGTTTAGATGAAGAGAAAAGCATGATTTTTTGATTCTTGCTCTCTGAGTAAACGATTGGTTTTGCAGGCCAAAATATAATATTTTTTTTAAAATAAAAACATAATAGTCTTTATAGTTTGCAAAATAAAAAAGAAATTAATACTTGATATAGCAATTATTAAAGAAAGTGATTTTGTGAATTAATATGGTTTTATAATTAACGCACAAGTCAGCGAAAGCACATATATATACCTTCGTACACACATGTATACACTTGTGTACATATATAGATTACAATAAATCCAGCAATAATTATTTGTTTGCTACTAAGTAGTTCGCATTTCATTGCGAATTTTATCAGTAGATAACTTTGATCTGCTTAAATTGTTCTAATAAAAGAACTAATAATTTTAACCGACAACAAAGTAACATTTATATATTATGCAACGCATTGCTGTAATTGGCGGAACCGGGATGACCGGTGTACATGTGGTAGATTACGCTTTACAAAAAGGTATATAATGGAATGAAGATTTAAAAAGGAAAATTTATTCTATATTATAAACGCGTGAAAATATTTGCAGGTCTTCAAGTACGTTTACTGTATCGATCTGAGGCCACCGTACCGGAACGTTTTAAAGGCAAAGTTGAACTTTGTCAGGGCAATGTTGTAAACTACGATGATTGTAAGCGTGTTATTGAAGGAGTTGACGGAGTTTGTATTATATTAGGTACGCGTAATAAACTTGAAGCGACCACTGAACTTTCAAGGGGTACAGCAAATTTGATACAAGCTATGAATGCTGAAAATATCAAACGATTTTCTATCGTTATGTCTTCATTTTTATTGCGTCCCGACTCTGAAGTGCCTGCAATGTTTCATCGCTTAAATGATGAACATCGACGCATGTTAGAGTTGACAAAGGCGTCCGATTTGGAATTTATTGCGATATTACCGCCACATATAGCCGATGAGCCATCAACAGCGTACACCGTTCTGCACGACGAAGCGCCCGGCCGTTCTATCTCCAAATATGATTTGGCTAAATTTATTGTTGATTCTTTGGATCAACCTGAGCATTTGGGTCAAGTCTGCGGCATTGCCAAGAAAAATGATTAACGCAATAAAATCCATTTATAGTGCCTTTAATTGAAAAGAATTTTAACGACATTTATACAAATATGTGCACGACACGTATTTCTTTTATTTGTACAAGTTTTTTGTTTTTGTAAACTTAAGCATTTACAGTACTATGATAATATGAATGAACATTTCAATGTATATATATGTATAAATATATACATATGTACATACATACATACATATGCCGTATATGTATATATAAGAACTTTGGTTCCTTCAATTAACAATTAAAATTATGAAATCTAAATGGGTGCTTAAGCAAAAAAGAAAACCGTATTATTTTTGTATTAGATTAGATTTGCCTAAAGTTTCTAATGTCTGGACACATTCAAACGAACAAAATTTGATTTTTCTTCCTTATCACAATTCGATCAGTCTATGGATAGTATTTCTTTTTTTTATAATTTATGCAATCTATCCCTCAACTAATTGGGCTTACGGCCGTAAGTCTAAAAAGTTTCAATCTAAAGCCCTCCGCCTTATTATTAACGTCTCGTCAGACTGCGTAATCACGTAAACACCTTTGGTGTTAGCTCTTGTGGATGAATCGAGTTTAATAAGGAGATTGAAAAGATATCCAATCCTGGATTTTCCATTTAGCAATTAATTCCATCTTATTCTTTTTTTTTTTTTATTTAAACATCTTATCTATATTATTATATCGGGCCCTTTAAGGACAAACAATGTGTTATATGTGTGTGTCTTGATATAAAATTTACTGATATTTTTAGCTACATTGTAAATGATGTATGTAACGTGCCATCAAAGAAGATAAATTTTCCCTAACTAGTAAAAGAAGTGAGCTGAAAAATGTATTTTAAGTCCGTAGCTTTGCTTTTACTGAAATTAAGGCCCACCACATATGAGGTCCATGTAAATGCTTAATGTAATATTAGATATGTGAACATAGTTTAGGAACTTATGTATGTTATGTTTCGAACTTGTACTTAAATTTTTGCAAACATCAAGACGGTGAGAACAAACGCACTAACGATTGAATCGATGTGAACCTCAAGGCTATAGAAATTTGGCCAAATCATATACGAGTTTTTCCTTTTCTTTTTTTTTTTTTAACCATTGCATGATCTGTTTGATGGGATCATTTATAAAGTACTGCCAAGTTGTGAGATTTGAAATTTTGTCGTAAAGTAATCTGCTCAAGCCAGATATAATTATCCTTTGTTTTTCTATTCAATTTTGCATTGCAAAGCAAGTCTGCTCAAGAGTCAAGAAAAGGTATATAAAAGAAAAAAAACAAAATTAAAAAATATGCAAGAGATGGAAAGTATTGATTGACATTTGACGTTGGTTGACCTCCATACAAGCCACAAAATCATCCACTATTCGTGTAATCCCAAAATCCTAAATCGTTATGTCTTCAAATTTGATAATTTGGTTGATCTGTGTTTCGAGTTTAATCTGATGACGCGCGATTGATAGAAGTCGAGAGCAAGTTTCCTTCTCTTTCAAAGATGTTTTAATTGATATTGTTCCTTCTAAGAGCTACGAAACGATATTATCCTAAGCAAAGTTTTGTCTCAAAAAACTCGATGCATGGCTTGAAAGAAAAAGAAGGCTAAGAAAATCATGAGACAATTTTTACGTATATCTCTAAAGTGTTGATAATGAGTTCAAAATTCATCTCATACACGGTATGATTTACCATCAGTAGTATGGATGCAATATTGATAATTAAATGAAAAAATGATAAATAGCTATATATCTATATATGCAGCAGACATATTTTCGTCACAAATGGACTGAGGAAATTAACGCCTTTGTTCGCTTTTCAAAACTTTCATTCAGTTGAGAAAAGCAAGCAAGAAAAAAAAAAAAAAAAAAAAAAAAAAAGAACTATGTTCCTAATGCCTTGTTGATTGGCACAAAAATAAATGAAAGCATTTAAAATTGTGCGGAAATGTTTACGATAATTATTTAAGCAATTAATATAAATTCTTTTTTAAAATAATGTCAAGCTTGTAAATTTTCTACAAACAACAATTAAAAGTTATTTCTATATTTCTTTATATTTTAAAAACTATTTTTCAACATATGTTTAACATAAATGCATCCTTCTATGTATATATGTACATATATGTAAGTATTTGAATTTAAATATCTCGCGACAAAAACACGAGACACTGTGTGTTTGCTGTATTCCAATCTAAAGCATCTTCAGGCACAAGAGCGATGTGCTTACACGCGCACGAATATCATCTTGAACTTGAACTAGCAGAGCAAATTGCATCGCCCGTCATCTTACGTTTGTTTTGTTGTACTTCTCGTTTGTGTCGTTGGTGTTGTTGTTGTTGTTGTTGGTGTTTTTTTTGGCAAAGCAATTAAAACTTTTATTACAGAATTTTATTACATATGCATGTAAAAGCATAGTTTCTTGTTATTGTTATTGTTTCTCTTTCTCTTTTTATTTTCTATTTTTTTTTTTTTTACTTGTTCTCGTTTAATTAATGTGAAAAGTCTAGACCAACATATGACTATATAGCAATGTATGCACGTATATAAAATATATTTTATAATTATTAACAACCTTTCTAATGAAGTTCTTTAAAATTTTTAAAACATTCGTGAGATATAATTTCATATGTATTTGGTTTCGCGTTTAATTGTCTACTTAGTTATCCGATATTTAATTTAATTGATTACGTATAGCTACGATCTTAACTTATTAATTTTAATATGATTATTATTATTAAATATTTTTTCGATAGTTAAGGCATTTGATTAGATACTCCTTGATTTAATTCTTTGTCCTTGCGTTTGTGTTGATTCTATAACATTAAATATAAAGAAGCCGGACATCTTTAAATAATTTGCTAAAACTACGTTAACTTGTTAAACAAGCAGTGATTTGAGCAATTATGGCGTTGATATATCGTTTTTCTTTCTTCTTCCATATCGTTGAGGCCAAGAAGAATCTTACAAATTCTTCTAGTTTTTCTTTGAAATATAAAGAAGAAGAAGTTCCCGACAAACATCCAAGCAGTGTTTTCTTTTTTTATCACTAACATTTCATGGAAATGTTTTATAATTCCTTCTTCATGTATTTCTTAGTTGCAGTCTTCAAACTTGGTAATTCGCAATGCCTAGGTCCGTACATGGTTATAGGTGGGCAAAGCGTATAGCCAATGCGTTCATAGAAACCGTCCTGATCGATAGTCGACAAATAAATTACTTTTAAATCTAAAACGACGCGGCAATAATCTTCGGCAAATTTCATAATTAGTTTTCCAAAGCCTTGCCCCCGAAAACTTTTATCCACCACCACTGATTCAATAAAGCAGGCCTTCTTTTTTGCTTGTATTGGACTAAGCTTGCAATGCGCTATAACACGATTAAAACCTTCTGTTGTTAAAACTAAACTGCATGGTAATGTATCGCACGACGCTTCCAATGAACGCATTCGAGCCGTTTCGCTGCGTGGCCATTCGGCATTAATAAGCGCACATGTTGCCTTCATTAACTCGGGATAATGATGTATTGGCACCACATTAAAAGGACTTCCAGACACATTAAACGGTGGAAGACCCTAAAATTTACATTAAGAATATTATCTTTCTCCCTTACTTCGTATCCAACTATGCATAATAGGATTAAAAAATTATTTTACATAATTTTTATTTAAAACTTAATGTATACCTCAAAGCATAGATCCGTTTCTAAATAGCGCATAATATATAAAGCAAATATAAATACTGAAGGTGTATATTAAAGCGATGCTTGACAGAAAATTTTAAAAAAATCTAGAAAAAGCAAATATGAAATTTTGAATTTAATAAACGAAATCTTTTGAAGTTTTTGAATAATTAATAAAAATGAACACATTGACAAATATAAACAAAAAGACTAAAAAAAATATTTAACACAGATTTATGGAAATTTTTTAAAAATATTTTGGAGAAAAAAAAAAAAAAGCTGAAATACTATTTACTGGATGTACTTGTGTTTTAATTAAACCTAGACCCACTTATTTATGCTGACGGCAACATTATACATTATAGAGTCCCTGAATCTTCCTTCTGCAAACGTTTTGAAAAAAAGAACATTCTCTTTATTTTCGATGGAATGAAAACCGTTTAGCTTCTTTGCACTCACACGCCCATGAGAAATGATTATACACATTCATATGTGCGTTTGCTGACAATGAAATTCCAAAATAATAAATACAATTCAACTATTTGTTTGCCAAAAATTTAAATTTGTTTTCTCACCCACATTCATACTTATAAGTCGTATATATAAGTCAGTTCATGTCAAAATCGAGGCTACCATGAATTGTGTCTAATTGATTAAATGTTCGCAAAGAGGAAATCAAGGCTTAATTGTTTGTTGTTTTTATAGCTACGTCTCGTTGATCGAATTATGAAAATGGAGAACTGGTATTCCATGCAAGTGTATGTGTCAATTCAATGTGAAAATGAAATGAGTGTACGAAAGTCAACAAACATATCATTGCATAATAGCAATATAACTGAACATCGCTGGACTAAAAAAAATTACGTAAAATTACTAGTAACACAAATTATGGTCATTATGCGTTATTTTCAACGTAGCAACACTTCACGTCAAAAAAGAAAAGTGAATCACACACTTTTATGCACACAAAACTTGATTATTAATAATTAATAAATAGCATCATTAATATGGATTTTCTGTATGTTGTTTTACCATAATGATATCTCGATTATTTCTTTCTTCCTGAGTAATGCCGCTGCCGCCACGATGCAAAGCACAGCACGGACTGAGAAAAGCACCAATGATATGGACTTTTTCGAAATATTGTATGGCGACGCTTCTTTAATATTCTCTCAATTTTAATTTACAAAAAACAAATTTACACCAACACAATCAAGAAATTATTTATAAATAAATTGAATTTTTTTCTTCCGTTCCCTTTATTGTTATACGTTTTACTTTTTTGTTTATATCTATTCTTTCCAAAGATATATAAACATTTACATACAATTTTCTTATAATTTATATTTAGCTTCGACGTAGATACACAGCCATCGAACCACTGAATGCAAATGTAAGAAATAAATAAAGAAGGGAAACAACAAAATTTGAAAATGTTTATCTTTTCGTTTGTTTTGTTTTACAAATTCATTATAAGTGAGCAGTGTTGCTAAACATAAGAAACTTTGAAAAAAGTTTTTTTTTTAAATTGCAAAAGCGTTATATTTTTTTCGTTATATGTTTATAGCGTTATATGTGTATACGTGAATACACACAAAAAAAATTAAATTTTCTAACACAATTTTGACAATAGCTGTAATCTGCGCGCATTTATTTTTGGAAAAACCAAAGGAAAAAGCGAAACACTTTTAAAGTATTTTCATAAACGAACTTTGAATTCACAACAAACACTGTTTAACACATAGCATATACAAAGTATATGCGACAAAGATGGCTTTGTTACTTTTTTTTAATCATCTCGATTATTATTCAATATTAATAAAGTGCCAAAAATTAGATACAAAAGCAACAATTTTAAAAAATGGCTGATAGTCGCGGCACGCTTTCAACGACCGCATAACTAGGCGATTTAATATATCCAAATGAGCAACTAAGTAAATAACTTTTCTAATAGTGTTTTTTTATTTATTTATTTGTATACGTACTTTAAAATTTTCGAGTAAAGCAAAAATTCCGTAAAACATCCGCATAAATTACCGGCGAAATGCAAACAAAAGAAAAATTTTTATTTTTTTTTCTTTGATTGTTTTATATAAATCGAATCGTGTTTCAAGCGTTGACATTACCGACAGAAGAATGAAAAGCTGATGTGCGACTGATAAAATTTGCAATCTTATGAAAATTTATCATTCAAAAAACAAAAAAAATATTTTGCAAATTTCTTTTTCTATTTTTTCGAGCAAGTCAGCACAGAAACCAATAAATAGTATTGGCAGCACTTGATCTTTGCTCAACAGCTGATTTAGTAAACTACACCTTCAAGCAAATTCAGGTTAATTGCAAATTTTTCCACTTTATATGAAAAAAAAAAAAATAAAAAAAACTTAAGAAAACAATTCGCAAACTATAAACAATAAAAAAGTGCAAGTGAAATAGAATGTGAATTCCACAAATGTGAGACTTACATGCAATTGCAAATTTCCTCCTGCACTTTAACTGTTTTAACAGCAACTTCAGAGTCAAAAGACGGCATTTAATTTTAAGGCGATTTTAAAACTAAATAATGCATTGCACAACGAAATTATTGAATAATGTAAAAACACCATAAAAACGAAATAAATCAAAATAGGAAACTAAAACTGTATATGTGAGTACGTGTATGCAGAATTTCATACAATAAAATTTCAACATATCAACAACATTGACCTCTAATTTATAGCAATTGTTGGCTCGAAAAACAGAAGAAGGAAAGAAGAGTAAAGTGTTTTAAAAATAGTGTGGTGTGGTAGACATAGAGGCTTTATTTAGCTGATTAAATGCACTTGTTGATCTTTCATTGTTGAATTTTAGATATTTTTAAAATATAAAACGTCACAATACTAAAATCAACAAACATTTTGCCTAACCGGCAAATACATAAAAAGAAGTGCTGGTTTTAGTTACCGCCCCAGTCGTAACGCTCGCGTCGACTGGTTTTATTCTGATATCAATTTTTACCAAAATTCAAATTAAGTTATTCCTTAAATTTGCTTAAAACCGCTTCATATTCTTTTTTACATACAATTACTTTTCTAATGCACTAGGAAAAAAAGCAATATTGAAAGTAAATTACAAAACAGCCATTGCTTTGTCAATTGTGTTCGTAGCCCTTGATAACATACTATTACGAGTTGTGCCTACGCTTTTTACAAACTGGTTGACATCACCAGAATTCCTCTTAGCTTCAACTTTTGTGTCAACGTTTTTGCGGTGCGGAGTTCACTCTTGTAATGAGTGCCCTTATGGTGAAAACTATATCCCAGGAAAACCCTCTATGGGTATCTTGGCATGACACTCAAATGATGGCTTCTTTAAATCCACAAAATGTTATGGATTATTTTTGTCGTAAATCGAATCCATTTTACGATCGTATGTGTAATAATGAAAACATACGCATGCAACGTTTGGGATTGGAAAATTTAAAGTAAGATTTGTCAATATTTTTTTTACTTTTTTCAATACATGCTATAATTTGCCTTTGCAGTAATATGGTGGGTCTGGAATACATTTTGCTGCATGTCCATGAACCGATTTTGTATGTTATTCGTAAGCAACATCGTCACAGCCCTACCGACGCTATTCCCATTTCGGATTATTACATTATCGGTGGTATGGTGTATAAAGCTCCAGATTTGGCTAATGTTATAAATTCCAGAATTGTAAGCGTTCATATGTCTATCACAAACTTACTTTTTATAATTGTTTCCTGTTTAGTTATCGACAGTCACAAATTTACAACTTGCCTTTGAGGAAGCTAGTAACTATTCCAGATACCATCCTAATAAAGGTTACACTTGGGATTTTACATCAAACAAAGCTCGTAAGTAATTTAGAAATTCTCTTAAACATTCCGAGAAAAGATCTTTGTCCTAGCACTAAAGGATATATATCTAAACAATTCTTATTCCTAAAAATTAAAGTTGATTCACGAAATTAAATTTGAAAATGGAGGTCACACGATGGTCGTATCGTAGGCTCACTTAGTGAGTTCAGAAAGCAGTTAAAAAAAAAAGAAAAAAAAGCCTCCTTCACATAGCAAAATAAATATAAATTTCTTACTTTTTCTTATTAGTATCTGATAAATCTAAAGCTGCCGCGAAAAAAGATGCAACGTCTAATAAAGATGAGAGTGGTACCGTTTTCCAAATGCAACGTGTTGACATGCTGCTGGCTGAATTATTGCGGAAATTCCCGCCACCAGTACCGCCAAATTTACATCAGCAACAATTACAACAGTCGGGATCACAATCCAACGCTAATGTTCAAGATCATAATGCCGCAGCATCCGATTTGAATGCGAATACCGCTAGTTCTAGTAATGGCACTACTTCCGAGGCAAGCCCGGTAACAGCACTAGGTGTTGAAATCAAGCAGGAAATGATTGACATGAAACCCCCACCCGAGAAGCGGGCCAAACAGAATTAAAAATTACAATTCATTTCATTCATTCTAAATATTGAGAGGAAGAAAACGATTAGCAATTTTTTCCCAAATTTTTTGGTTAGTCAGCAACGATTTATTGTCTCTTCCTCTAAATCAATGCATAGTACGGTTTAAAAAGAAATTAAAAAGGATCAATAAAATAAATCTTATTTACTTCAATCTTCTTTGAATAAAGCACCAGCTTTCACGTCAGGTAATTTTCTCAAAGAGCTGTTGCCGTGAGCAGAGAGATTATGGTTTGTATAATCGAGAATATTTTTAAATACCTCGTTGCACGAATGACATGATATTAGCTTGTTGGGCGTGCAATAAACACCTGAATGCGCTGTTTTTTGTTTGATTTGGGGTAAGTTTGACTTACATGGCGGTGCCATCATTTCTTCTCCGGGAACAATCGTTTTTCTATTTACATCTGCAAAGGGATAATCGTTTAAAGTTTACAACTAATATATCCTTCTAGCATCCCTTGATTTCTTACTTTTTGTATGTGGGATGGGTCGTGTAGGGCTTCTAAAAGTTCGACGTCCAGTATTGAAATTGCAGGATGCCCTTGGTGTGGCATTGCTGGACGACGCATTGCTATGTTGCTTACTATGGAAAACGTTAGGCAATTGTGCCTTTTCAACGTGATCCATTTCAGTTAATTCCAATTTACGCTTGTCAACTGGAGGAATCTTTGGGCAATTTTGCAACAGATGTATATGCAAGGCTCGTAATAGAGCGAATTTCTTGTCGCAATACTTGCACTTATTTTCACACCCAAAAATTGAGCCACCAGTTTTCGTTGGTACCATAGAGGGACGCTTAAGGCACGTGGGTGGATTAATGTCGGGTTCATGTGAACGTTTATGAGCGTCTAAAAGAGATTTTATAAGAAATTTCTCGTTACATACTCTACAAACAAATGTTGCTTCAGGTTTCGTATTTGCTGGTGCCGATAATACCGTAGTTTTAGAATTAGTCATGACTTCAACCTTGGAATGCTTTGTGGAGGATTCCAATTTATTCAATTTCTCTTTTTTAGGGGGAAATATTTTAGCAGCCATTGCTTTGTCAATTGTTTTCGCAGCCCTTGGTAACATACTTTTGCGAGTTGTGCCTATGGTTTTTGCAAGCTGGGTGACATCACCGCTTTTTGTGGGCATAATACTACGTCGCGGTTGATGCGTTGTACCGCCCAGAATACTTTTGCGAGCTAATTTTCTTGCTGGGCTATTTAATGTGGTTTTCACCACTATCGACATATGCTGAGAAAAACTGACCCGTCTCTTTTCTCCTGCTATCGATGGCATAGGTTTTTCATTTATTTTCTTCATTGCTCCATCTGCAGCTTTAACTGTTTTTTTCTGCTGTTTGTCAGACATTCGAAGCATTTTGTTAATCAGTTTACAGACGTCGACTTCCGGATCTAAGGTTACATCTTGCTTATCAGGAATTTTCAATTTGTTTTGATATATTTGTCCAGGCGGTAATATTTTAGAAGGCTTCTTCGATGGCAAATTTGTACTGTGTGCTATAGCGCTTGGTTTCATTTTATCAGAATTCCTCTTAGCTTCAACTTTTGTGTCAACGTTTTTAACTAAAATTTTTCAAATTTGAATCATACAAAAAAGGATTTCTATATCATTTTCTCTTTACCTAAAGAATCACCGTCCGTTGTCTTTATTACATCTAGTGGAGATGCACTGACTTCAAGCCTTTTTCCATCATCTTTCGATCCTTCACCTGTCAATTCTTCATATTTCATTCCTTTATCTTCCGGCCTTTCTTCATATTCCAGTTTTTTTTCGCTCAAGCTTTCATACCCTTTTTCATACCCTGCTGTGTCTCCATCTTTGGCGACTTGTATTTCTTCTTTAGTATCCGGCATAGTTTTTACTTCAGCCGCTGAAATTTGAAGAGGGTTTTCTTCTATGATCGTGGTAGCCGCTGAGGATGATGCCGACGAACCATTGTCTATTTCAGGAAGAACATTTTCTTTGTCCTCCGTATTAAGGGAGCTTAGTGCCCGATTAGATAATTTGTTTTTGTGCATATCTTGAAAAGCCAAACGCAAATCCATACAGCGATTGGGCTCCGAGCCACGCGTCACATCAACTGTTTTCAACAATTGCTCTTGGGATGGTGTAGAAGATAGCGCGAGCCACGAATTTTTCAACTGTAAATTTTCCGCTAAGGGTCTTAAAGGCGTTACTGGCGCAATGTCAACATCCTTGACAGTTTTTATTGGTAAAAAGGGCAACTGATTCAAAGGTTCCAATGTTTTATTTAAATATTGATCTGATTCCATCGATTCGTCGTATAATTGGGGATCTTCTAACGTTGTTTCCAATGTTTGAAAAGCGAACGACGACAAGGTGCTTTCTTCATTGCAAGACAAATACATTGAAGTATTTGTACAGTCCTCGGCGTCCTCATTTTTCATTTGTGGCGAAGAATTCATTTTTGCTTTTTTTCTTTTTCTTCAATTTTAATGTCGCCTACAGAAAATTGTGAATATTTCCAAAAATTTCTACGATACTTCGATCAAATTTTTTCTTTGTAAACACAAGCAAGCTTAATAGCTTTAAAAAACGCAAGTATTTTTTCGACACAATTCACTAGATTCAGTTTTTTTCGCCACCAAGCTAATTTTTAAATTTCTTCCAAACGCTTCTTCAGTATTGCCAAATTTTGAAAACAGTGTCGCTAAAGTGGTTTTTGGAGAGTTTAAGGAATTTGCAAATCTCCAATAATCCGTAGGAAAGTATATATATTTTAATGAAAAGTTTTCTTGTTCTTTTAACGAGAAGGTATTTTCTATATAATTATTATATTAATAATTCAAATTAAGTGCATCTTTATCAATATTTGCTACAATCTTTACATTTCTAGCTCACTTTCCATCGCAAAAAATAAAATTACGCTCATTCGCTTAACATTAAAGAAAAAACTTATCAACACTGTTTTTAGAACACGAATGGTGCGAATCATCTGTTTAAAAAATCGTAAGTCACGATCTATGAACCGGTAGTTTTAGTGGTAGCAATTTCATCGAAACGCATTGGTTCAAATTTGTTAATTCAACTAATTAATCATAATCAAAATCCTGGCAAAAAAGTAAGTGCGGTGTGCCATCCCTTCCTAACTTTGGTTTTCTTATATTCGTGGTAAAGTAAAGAGCTCTGCTAACATAACCTATATCGATAATATGCAAAGCATCTTTCTTTTTATTGTGTAGGAGTCCGTACATGTTTGTGTAGATATGCATATGTTTTGAGTTATTGTTGCACGTCGTTTTAAATTATATGTTATCTTTTTGTGTTAAAAGACTTGCACAGTCATCTTGGATTGTTTAACGTATCCATATGCCGACAGTTTTTCTTTTATAAAAATATACTCCCGACTGGCTTTTCTGAATTTAAATTTCGTTTTTTTTTTTTTTACATATTTCAGCAAGTAAATATAAAAATCTTATAAATTCTAGGATAAAAGTTCTTTTAGTGTGATTGTAAGTAAATTTAAATTCACCTTCTAAAGAATAAATTAAAATACATTTTCTTCCAGGGCTAAGAGTAAATAAAGAAAAGAAAGAAAAAAAAAATGTTAACATTATGTAGAAGCATTTATCATAAATTGTTAGGAAGACATTTTCGTCCTCATTTTAGTAGCATTATTGAGGATAAAACTTATACTTTGTATTCGAACACAACCGATATTAGTTTCTCTAGACATTATTCCAAATTAAGGTATTTGAACCATTTTTTCAGTTATTAAAAGCATTAACTTAGCTTTTGTCTTGTTTACTTTCAGTATGTCTTCCAATCACGCATCACATTTTGTATTGCCAAATACTCAACCAATTGCAGATTTGGAATGTAAAACTGCTTTTGAAAATCTGACAGAGAAAGAGAAACTCTACGCTCATTACTTTAGTAAAGCTTCATGGGATGGCGGACTGATAGCTTTGATTCAATCCAGTCCCGAGGGGCCTTTGATTTTTTCTTTATTACATCGTATATTTGTGGCTGAACCTTTAGAAGACTTAAAAAGCAAAGCCATAGACAAAAGCATAACTGAAGAGGATTTTACGGTGATTATGTTAATTTGTCATGGACTAATGGACTAATCTTTTTTCTTGTAGGCCTTTTTAGTTTATGCATGCGGTGTATTTGCGAATACTGGCAATTATAAAGGTATGGGTGACAGTAAAATCATACCTAATTTGAGTGAGAGTACATTCAGGAAAATAGTGCACGTATCGGCTGCTTACGCTAATGATAAGCACGTACCTTTGATTTTGGACAAAGTTAATTCTTTGATTTATGATTTAAAGCCTCGAAACGAAATTTTGGGTTTTGCTCCTAATGGCATTACCACATATTGGTCTGATAATTGCACAAAAGAAGATAGCAAGACAGTTAACGATTGGCTTACTTCGAAACGTATTGAACCTTACATGTGTCGAACCTTCAAAGTAGAAGAAGATGGTAAAACGATATATGATATCAAGTTGGGCTCGGTAGCCGTGGATGATAAAGATGGAATTACTTTGCCCTTACAATCATATAAGGGTAATAATTTTCGCGTTACTCGCGGCGATTACAGTAAATTATTGCAGAGAGTCAATAATAATTTGCAGCAGGCGTTGAAATATGCTGCTAATGAAAATGAAGTCAAAATGATTGAACATTACGTAAAAGCATTTGAAGAGGGTTCCCTCGTTGATCACAAGGACGGATCCAGATATTGGATTAAAGACAAAGGACCTGTCGTAGAAACTTATATTGGTTTTATTGAAACTTATCGCGATCCCGCTGGAGGTCGAGCAGAATTTGAAGGCTTCGTGGCTATGGTTAATAAGGAAAGTTCAGCGAAATTTGGAGAATTGGTGACACGAGCTGAAAAGCTTTTAGAATACTTACCATGGACAAAGGAATATGAAAAGGATTCCTACCTAAAACCTGACTTCACTTCACTGGATGTTTTAACATTTGCAGGTAGCGGGGTGCCAGCTGGTATAAACATTCCAAACTGTACGTATTTCTACCATTGAATAGTTTTCCGATTGTCAGATATTTCAAAATTTGCTATTTCTTAGATGATGAAATTCGTCAAGATGAAGGCTTCAAAAATGTGTCGTTGGGCAATGTCTTGGCCAATATTAACCGCAAAGATCCCATAGCATTTTTGTCGGAAGAAGATCAGGCACTAATGAAAGAATATAAAGTTAAAGCGTTTGAAGTTCAAGTTGGACTTCATGAGCTTTTAGGGCATGGCAGTGGCAAACTTTTCCGAATTAATGAAAACGGAAAATTTAACTTTGATAAGGAAAATACAAAAAATCTTATTACCGGAGAACCTATTACCACGTGGTATTTGCCTGGAGAAACTTATGACACTAAATTCGGAGCCATTGGCTCATCATATGAAGAATGTCGAGCTGAAGCCGTGGGACTTTACTTATCATTGCAACGTGATATTCTAGAAATCTTTGGTTTCAAAGATCCTATTGAACAAGAGAAAATTATTTACATCAATTGGTTGTCTTTGATATGGAATGGCGTTGGTGTGGCTTTGGAGATGTATAATCCTCAATCGAAGCAGTGGATGCAAGCACATTCAAGAGCACGGTTTGTTATTATGAAAGTTCTACTTGAGGCTGGTGAAGGTCTTGTCAATGTCCAAGAAACCGAAGAAGGCAAAAATCTACATCTTACCGTAGATCGCACTAAAATCGAAACCATAGGAAAAAAAGCCATTGAAGTGTTTCTTAGAAAATTGCAAGTTTACAAGTCAACCGCCGATATAATCAGTGCCTCCAAAATGTATGAACATTATTCAGAAGTCAATGAAACCGGATCTCACCCTTGGGCTAAATGGCGTGACATATGCCTGATTCATAAAAAACCACGCGTAATTTTGGTCCAAGCGAACACAGGCATAAAAGATAGTAAAGTTGATTTGCGTACCTACGAAGCAACTCATGAGGGCTTTATTAAATCATGGACAGAACGTTACCCAACTACCGAAATTGATGACATCATAGAAGAAATTGTTGACCACGATAAAAAGTATTTTCCGAGTGCCTTTGGTAATTGAAAACAACACTTAAAGCATTTTAAAATTTTAGCTTTAAGACTTATTTGTATGCTTGTTTTAATGTATTGATTACAAGTGGAAAACGCAAAAAAAATATAAATTTTCTTAACAACAATTAAAGCATTTTAAAATTTTAACTTTAAGACATATTTGTATGCTTGTTTTAATGTATTGATTACAAGTGGAGAACGCAAAAAAAAATATAAATTTTCTTAAATCTTAAGCTTTTATGAAATTTTTGTGGTTAAACTTTACGCACTTGACATCCGATATAACTGAAAGGATTATTCTCTTCTTTGGGATCAGTAGGTGTAATAATGAAACGAGCGAAAGTACCACCGTTGACATCGGCCAAACGACCAGGATTAATGGCTAGACATCCATTGACAAGCTGTTCAAAAGAATTTCTCTTAAACTATTTTGTTGTAGTAGTTAAGAGACAATATTGACATTACCCTTAAGAAGCATTTCTGATCGCTTGGTAAAATGATGATATTTGGTATCTGGTCTATATTGGCGAATTTATTAGCCAAGTCACTATCGAAATTTATTGTGTCCTCTATCGGAGGGTTTAAGGGATAAAAGGATTTTTGATGAAATAGATAATTAACGGCACGCTTCACTTTATCGCCAGCGTTACTGAAAGAGAAGAATTTTCAAGGCAACGTTTAGTCGGGCAACACCTTTAACATATACTTAAAGTACTTACACAGCAAGTTCTTGGGTTAGAATATGGTCCAGTATGTCCGTTGAAGTCAAGCCAATAGTAAGACCATTTAAATCGACTAACGACGGATCCGGTAACATATGAACGTTAGCACATGTCCTACTTAAAGTCATAGGCATGGTAGGATAAACTGGATCGGCGTGAACATCGCGATACGATGCTACTACCAATATAGTAGTGTCTGTGCCTACAGTATCGATTATACCATCCATTAGTTTTTCGAAAAACATTTCAAAGGTTTCAGTTCTCGTAACATTTTCTTTAATCAGCTTGTGATTGGAATCCACGAGTGGTCCTGTCAGTATTAGGACATTCGGTTTATTCTCTTTCAAATAAGTGACAAGATCTTGTAAAGGATCGTAAGCTAAGTCATCGTCGTTGGTAAACGGTCCAGCCGCTACAACGAAGCTTAACTGTTCAGCTAGCCGCGGCGGACTTGGCATCATTAAGTCTTGTTCAGCAAACAGCTCTTCTACCACAAAGACATCTCCTCGCGGATTTATACCAGACGCCAAGACAACCTGTCCGGGAAACACAGCCACAGATTTCATTTTGGAAAAATTCAATCTTACTGTGCGACACATCATTATATCCGAACCGACTAACAATGTCGAAGCAGAATCTAAAGCTCCATCATAATCACTGTATATAGTACCGACAGTTTTCACGGTTTCCTTTTTATTAAAAAAAAAAAAAAAAAAAAGAAAGAAACATTCATATACGTATGTAGATGCTGTGACTTATCGCGACATTTTGCAAGTTAACCTGTGTGTGCACATCTACGTGGCTTAGTACATAATCCTCAGTTTTTCCGTCAAACACTTTCATGCATAAGCTTTTACTTATATTGAATATACGATCGGCTGCTACGTCAGCTTTTTGGGAAAGTCTGTCATGCATATATTTCGCTTTACTGTCCAATGTTTTGCCATTATGTTGTAACAGTTGCTTAACAGTTATCTTTGGTTGAGTGCTAAGCGACCACTGAGCATTGTTAATTATCGTTGGATTTCCAAGGGTGTAAACGATTTTTCCAGACCCTGCGGTAGTTTTGCGTGTGCGTGGCGTTCCTCTTTAAAAAAAAAAAAAAGCAAAAAAAAAAAAACAAAAAAATCCGTTTTCAATGCGAAAAATAAACAATAAATAAATGTGAGCGTGTGTATGCATGCCTAAGGGCAACTACATAATATAATATTAGAAAACGTGTGGGTGTTGTAAAATGTGAATGAATGGACGAATGAACGAATGAATGGAGTTGTAGACAATTTCGAGTTTTTCGTAAGTCTGTCTATCCAATAGATGAGGCAGTTGGTCGTGTAACGAACCCTACTTTTGCTTGCGTTTCTTTTAAATCAATTATAACTTTCTTTAGCACGTTATCGTAATATTCTGTATGTCTTCGATCAGCTACAGATATTGAAGAAAGGCAGCATTTCAATAGCTAAAGTCAAAAGGTCAGATCGAATCAGCTTCAGTTCGCTTAGCATAACATTAGGTGTGTTAATAAGTTGTTTGTGTTTAAATTGGTTGCTCTATTAAACGCACCCGACCCTTTCATTTCTCTCGAAATTTTGACATTAGTGCCTGCACGATAGGTTCCAGTGCTTTACTAATGATCGTTCAGCGTATATCAAATCATACAGGGATGGATCTCAATTAGCAACATTTAAAGCACTCCAATCTAATGAGATGATTGATGAGTTGGCTTGGGGCGGAAAAACAATGAACTATGAAGCGAAGAGCATACAAAAAATTTAGACTTAAGGACGAGCTGAGGAGATATGTATCTCGGTACGCAGCAAAAGCAATCCAGAAAGTGATCATCAACTTGGATGGGGAACATTTCTCGGTTATGGTGTATTTTCGAGACCTTTCTTTCTCTGCTTACCATTGGTTGAGATCACAAAGCACTCATATTTAGCGGATTAGCGGTTAACAAAAATGAAAGATTTTCGAAAATTGGTTGACGAATGTTTCGCCACAAAATTTAATCGATAAGTTACCCGACAAGACAATTAACCGACAAAAGACTATAGCTAGTGCTGGCGAATACATTTTCAATAAATTTTCAATTTTATCAAAAAATTAGGAGAAATTATTGACACACCTCTTGATTTGCAATTTTTACAAACTTAAAAAAATATTTTTCTTCTTTCTAGGCGAATAATTTTGGTATAATAACACGCCCTCTTGAGTTAAATTTATGGCAACAAAATGAAATGGGTCTCGCTATCCTTTTATCTCCAGCAACACATACAGTTAGTTACAGTTAGGTTAACCATATAAACCAATGCCGCGATTATCAAAAAAAAAAAAAAAATTCATACATAACTTGATCGGTGTATGTTGAGACAATTTAGAAACGACTATCAATGTATTTTTCCTAGCAAGATGCGAACAGAAAACACAATTATACTGGACTTTTATGTGACGCTTTAAAATATTTCCTGCGCAGTTCATTGACTCTTTTTACATATTAGGGGCACATGAACATTCCGAGACCGATAACATTTAGTTTTCTAATAGCCTTTGCAAAGTATGAAATGAGATCAATGTCTTGATTAGTAGCAATAAGTATTAGTTTTTGCCTATTGCGGGAGTGATTGTTAGTATGAAGATGTAGGTCATCAAAAAGTCACACAGAAAAAGTGATAGGTTATCCCTAAGTTTTCATTGCAATTGTATAGGGAGTCTTGGGAGCCTCCCTGCTCCCAGCGGGGCGCGAGTGACGCTTTCTCACTCCGTGTGCCATCGGGCACCGTAGGGCTAAGCCTCCACGGCAGGAACCTACCCCCTACCGCTGTAAACCCCCTGTCACATCTGTATAGGGAGTACGACAGTGGTGTTGTGCTAATTTTTTTTTACCGGAACGCTAATTTTTTTTTTACCGG
>KK502532.1:483053-500691 GCA_000688735.1 Glossina austeni | reverse complement strand
GAAAGATTTTCTATATACGCCATTATTAAGCAAAATAAAAATAAAAAAAAAAAAACGAAAATAAAATGTAAATAAAATAAAATTTTTTTTTATTTTTATTTTGCTTAATAATGGCGTATATAGAAAATCTTTCAAGATGCCCCGAAAAAGTGCTGAGTAAGATGCGAAGCTAGCAATAAAAACATTTCCATTAATCAAATTATTGCTTTTCTTAATGTACACGAATAAGCAAAAATATCACAACAACAAAGCAACATTTGGCCTAAATCGAAATTGTGTTACTTTCTACTACGATTTTGAAGAAGAAATTTCCATTAACATCATAGACAAGTGACATATGTTTGCTTTTTTTCTCGTTATTGTTTTCGTTAATACACCGAAATATGCATCAGAGGCTCCTCGAAATACAAGACAAATTTTGTGGAAGCTGGGAATCCGAAAGTGATGATCGTCCGAGCGATGTAAGCTTCAAAAAAGTCACGCAACTAATTGAGACTATTTTGGATTTAATTTCAACGATACAACTCGAATAAGGCAAAAAATTATAGTCGGCTATGACCGAATCTCTTACAGCCATCGCTAACTTTATTTTGCAAGAAAAATATGAATTTTCAGTAGGGGCTGAGTATGGAAGATTTCTTCTACTTTGGTATAGCTACTCTAGGATCTCCTACAGAGTTTGCATGAAAATTTTTATCGTTGCATCTGTTGGGGTCTACAAAGAAAGAGTTTGGAAAACGAAACAATTGGAACTGGGGGCTGAGTATGGCCGATTTCTTCTACTTTGGTATAGCTACTGTAGGATCTCCTACAGAGTTTGCACGAAAATTTTTATCGTTGCATCTGTTGGGGTCTACAAAGAAAGACCTTGAAAAACGAAACAGTTGGAACTGGGGGCTGAGTAGGGCAGATTTCTTCTACTTTGGTATAGCTACTGTAGGATCTTCTACAGAGTTTGCATGAAAATTTTTATCGTTGCATCTGTTGGGGTCTGCAAAGAACGAGTTTGGAAACTGAAACAGTTGGAACTGGCGCTCTCCAAGGAGTACGTGAATTTTTATCTTTATTAAGGGGCCCTGTTGCGCTTGACGCAACAAATTGCTTTAAAGTTTATGGCCATTAAATCTATTCTGGGCTATGTTCGAGGCGTATCTGGCACCGCATTCCTTCTAGCGCTCCCGCCCTTTTGGGTTAACCATAGCCACTACGATAAACTTGGAAGTGGTGTAACTAGCACTAAGGACTCAACACTGCTCCTGTCTAAGTTATTCTATGCATGCGCAGTCAACTGTCTGCAACTGCATCGGCATCCCTCAAGCATTCGAATGCAAGAGGTTCTTCTGAACCTATTTCACTTAGTTGTCAGCGGTTATCGTGGCCCCCTTGATGTTTTGATTTATATGGAAAGTAGTTACAGGAAGAGGAAGTCTTTTAATTATCAGACAGAAATGTCTGAAAAGTTAATTAAATATTATGCCAGATATTAAACCAGGCAACTGATTGTTCGGTTTCATAATCCGATTCTACATACACGCTTCGACGCTGTGATGCTCTGTCTGTCATCTAATGAATCCAATCTATTTTCGGGCCTTTACACACAGTTCCGTTAACGAAGTAGATAAATAAATAATTAAATTCAAATTTATTTGCACATCTTTAGTTGGCCTAGGGACGGTTGCAAATGCGAAATAATTAGATGAAAACTATGAGACGTTTTGTAATTGGAAATATCTAAATAAATATTTAATAATAAATTTATGTCGCTTGTAAAGCGCTGTATAAAGTTTATTCAATAATTTTTTGTAATTACAAAAAAGGCTTTGGTCTTCTCTTTTTTATCGTTTTACTTCCAACATTATTGCAATCATAATACACATAAAAGTAAATAAACGTTATTAAGAGAAGAGAACTCGCAAGCATTAGAACAAAACATCAAGTTTTCAGAAGAAGTCCTCCTTCTCCTCCTTCTCCTCTCTGTCTTTGCTCTAATAATATGAAATAAAAAATACTGCGCGTCATGTTATTGTTTACTACAACTCATAAAGATACGCTGGCTGTCGCCTAAGGGCATTCATTGTATGTGTGTGAGTTTTCGTCGTGATTATCATTATCCAGGAATATTATAGATTTTGCAATTATTAAACACTTAAAAATCTTTACAAGCATTGCAGGCATCATTACATTATACTCATCATTCCGCCTGTGTTGCTAATAAACTTCTATTAGTATTTCTGCGGAAGTACATAATGTTGTTGTAAAGTTGTCTTATAATAATCATTTTTATTAGCATTCATTCTAACCATTGATTCTAAGAAACTCTCTAACATTCACTGTCTTCACTGGTTAATGTGTTCATATAACATAACAATCATTTGGCTTAGAGGAAGCATATACATGTTCACACATACATACATATATACATATATATGCAACATGTGTCCAATTGTTATCGTTGTGTTTATAAATTTTTAAATTTTATTTAATGCGAATGATGAACTGATAGCACATAAATGCGTCTAAACATTGGAAATGAACAGAAATTTCCATTAAAGATAATCCTTAAAATGCTTTTGATATTCTAGAGCCTAAGAGTGTACTAAGCGTCTGTCTATCTATGTTTCGAATGCGAAACCCAATGGCGGCAAAAATTAGTGATTTTTCGAATTCGCACGAGGGAGCGTTTATTTCAGGATGAGACGCGACAAAAATATTCTCCATGCTATTGCACTAATGGCAGTGTTAAAAGAATGAGAGCATGAAAGAGGTAAACCCGTAGGGCTAATGAAAGGAATTTGAAAAGAAGATATGCGTCATATTTTACATGAATGTGTAAATATTTCCAAATGTTAATCGCATACAAATGTCTGAGAATATATTGGGTTTTTATGACCGACAAAAGATGCTTGTATTGGTATACCGTAGGAGGAGTGAAAGGGCAAATAAAGGTTTCTCTACCAAGTCTACCAAGGTCCTGCCTTATTTACGGATTACATGTTGCAAAATAATTTTTTCCTAATGGTGACTTTACAAAGAGTGAAATAATAAGATTTAGTTACTGGGTAAGTGCTTTGGATTTTTTGTCAAAAATTAGGTATAAGAAAAAAAAAAAAAATTCTTTATCAGTAAGTAGAACGATTGATCTTCTGCTCAAACGTGTGCCCCCCCATCCCCTAATAAACTGAGATGTTGTCAAAAAGGAAAATATAGCGAATACGTGAAATTATCACAAAGTTGCTCTTCATATTTAGCCCAAGCAATGTCTACTTGAAAAAGTTAGTGATCCTTGCAGAAGCGAAATAAGGTGCAAAGTTAAACTTAAGGAAAACATGCCCAGATTTAAAAGAAGTAATTTTTTCATATCTACTACTGCTTGCTTTCGTTTGGCTGATACATGGAGAAAAAACGAATAGGAATCGAAGAAAAAGCTCCAGCTTTCATCTTAAAGCGAGATTTATATAATTTTTTTTTAAGATTTCATTCATAGATCGGTTAAGGTGAGTGGTAAGTAAGTGGTTAAGAATTGTAAGAAATCATCTTTAACAACCATTTGTTGCTCGAACATGTTCTGTCAATTTAAAGATTTGTGGTCTGCATTGCAAAAAAGATGGCTAATTAGATGCATGTATAGAATTATTCTTGCAATGCATCGGTAGCATTGATTTTTACCCATACATCATAAGCTGTATAAGCTGTTGTTATGTAGGAGGATAAATAGATTTCTTTCTCACAATTTGTTGCAATTATTTTGCCATATTAGTTATTTTCGTTTTTTTTAGTATTTATTTTGTTTTGTTTTTTTTTTTTTTTTTTTCTCTATAGAAACGCATACATGCATATATTTGCCAAACGATATCTTTTTAACATCCAGTTAGTATTTATGACCAATTGTATATTTATGATTTACGCCACTGCTAACAAAGTGTTGGCTAAGTGTGTTGGTAACCGAGATATTGACGGACAAACGAACGGTGATGATGCATAAATGTAATGTAAGTCGTACAAGAATGCAAACATTATACGCTTAGAGAGAGAGAGAGAGAGAGAGAAACTTAAAGAAGGAAATCATAGAATTTTTATTTATATTCCTGCGCGTATGTATAGATGTGTAAATGTGTAAAATGTTCATTTATTGAAGCGTTCCAAGTTATGTACTTACATCGGTGAATAGCTGGCAGGACTGAAGAGGGCATCATTGTGGCGAGCAGGTGTTCTGGTCAAAACATTTTTAGTCTGTAACGAGCGGAAGAAAAACAATAACATAAAATATTATATACATATATATATATATATATAGATAGATATATGTATGTATGTGTGTATTTATGCTATGCAATGTTGATGTTTTTTCTTATTGTTGCTATTATTATTATTGTTATTGTTGTAGTTGTTGTAGTTGTTGTCGGCTACATTAACAGGTTGCAAATGGACGAAATGGATAATATAAGTGAATAAAAAATAGGTTTTCATGATCATTTTAGCATAAAATATTGAAAAATTGTACGGTAATGGTATTTTGAAAGATGGAAAAATGAACGGAAATCTATTTTATGGGTAAGAGAAGAAAAAAAAATAAAAAAAGCAGCTGTTTTTTGTTGCGGTTACAATTGTAAAACTAGTTTGCTTGTATGTGCGTATATGCAATTCGTGGTTCGTTAATACAAAATTTTAATGATTTATTTCATACGATCAAGATTTTTTCGTTATGCATTCGCACAAACAAACATAAATAAATACAAATCGTTTTACAAATGAAATGTTTAGACACGGCATAGAGAGCAGGTGATGTTTATGCGATTTTAAATCACTTTTCGCATTCGATTTTTTTTTTTTTATTATTATTATTATTTTTTTTTTTTTTTTTTTTTTTTTTTAACATTATTGGTATTATGTATCACTCAAATAATATGCATAATCGTTTGCTTACTCGTTTAAAATATATTTTGTATGATAATGAATTACAATTGTTGTTGTTGTTGTTGTTGTTGTTGTTGTTGTTTAATAATAAAGCAAAGAATTGGTTTGTTTTTCTTTCAAATTTCTTTTCTTTTTTTTTTTTTTTTGCAAATTAATCTGATTTAACCGATTAACTGATTGCATGACGTTAATAAACACAGGCTTCGATACAAAAATGGCTTAGTTAAGAAAAAGATTCCAAATCGAGCAATTTTTCCAAATTATCCGAATGGTTTCAAATGACATAAAGAAAAATTTTTAATTGACTTTTACCGACCGCCATAATGTAATGTTGATAAGATAAGGTAAGAGAGCCTCTCACATATGTTTATCGCAAAGTAGATAACTGTCTACCGATTGCCAACAGTTAGTGACCCAGAACGTATTCATTTTAAACCCTTGAACGTCTCCTCTTCCTATCTACTGTAGGTAAGAAATTTGTTGCATTTGAGCGTATGTATAAGTTGATCGATCATGTCCCTTTTTACACTGGGATTTTATTTCACTCGATCGATTTCTTTTACTTACTTCGCTTAATCTGTTTTGCAGCGCGTAAACTACAGATTTCTGTCTATTATGCTTGCGTTTTTAGCCGGATTATTTGCAATATTGTGTGTCGCAGCTGACTCTTATTCTTAGTTTCAAATAAATATCTTTTACAAATTGGAATTTACGACTTTTGCCGAGTATATTCGTTGATGCTGTGGATGCTGCTGTGTATATCAAGAGCAAGAGATTAACCCGGAAAAACGAAGAAACTTAAACTTTAAGACTAACTCGACTACAAATTATAGTGTGCCCCAAAAGGGGTTTGAACTTGAATTTTTTTAATTGCATTACGTAGAATATTTTATGCTTGTATATAATTTGTTTGGATGTATAAGTGATGGATAAGGATAAAGTATATATAAAAACAATAACATTTAAGTTATCCCCCCATGGTTCTTATAAGTGACTAAGAGTCACATCGTGATATGATTGGTCTTAAAAATGCTTGATACCACCAAAAGAGTTTATATGAGATACGAGGGGACACTCCATTCGAATATCAATTGTGGTTTATTTTATACTTGGACTAGTTTCATAGGAAATAGGAGGAGGAGATAGGAAATTGTTGCGAAAAATTTTGATTGTGTGACCCAATTTTTTGAGACAACTCCGATATACGCGCCGCTTCTACGGAAAGTAAGCCTTTGTTAAGCAAACAGGCCTTTTCTATGATGAAAATTGGCCCATAATATTAATTTCAAATCAAAATTACCAGATCACATAGTTCTTCTTTTAGTTGTCGCCCTATAAACGAGTTCTCCGAAAAAATCTAATTCTTTATATGGGAACAAAGTTTTATCTTAAAAATACTTTATGATAAGATGAAGTGAAGAATAACGAAATCTTTCACCAAAATGTTATATTTGGACCTCATCGGTTTACTCTTTTGGGCCTTTTTGGGCCTATATAAAGGATTCACATGGAAACTAATAAAAATTTCGTCTTTTATCAACAAAATAAGACATTTTATTAGGTGAAGTAATACAGGATTCTTAGTGGTCTTGGCCTTGGCTAACTTTAACGCAATAATGAAAGAAAACCAACAGTTACGGCTAAGAGGATCCATTGGACAAAAGACATTCGCAATCTGTTTTCTGCAGTAATAATTAAGGTCAACCATGTAAGGAATAAATAGAGCTGCGATGCTTGTGAACAGACATGACAACTAAATTCTGCAGAGAGCATAATGTTTGGATATAAAGAATGGATTTATTATGTATTGTTATTGGGAAAAAATATTTAAATTAAATTAATACGATTGGAAGAGTTCTGGTAAAGAATAAATTAGAGAAGACTAAGACGATGCCAGTTTAGAGATATATACTGTGGATATATCTATTGCTGCCAAGATATTCTCAAATTCTGTCAAGTTTTGTCCTTTCAAGTAGATATCCCTTTACACACACTGACACTTCACACGATACTTATTTGAAATCTTATTTTTTTCGATAGAACAAATCTTACTCTCTCTCTAAGACCATGTTCCCAATTAGCACAGTTTCAAGTTTATTAACTGATTGAGGTGTGAATAGAATTGTTTATCTTTTCGAAATATTTATTTCCGTAACAGAAATTTTTAATGAAGATATTCGGGAAATACAGGCAATAACTAAATACATTTTCATATATAAAATTGTCATTGACTGGAAGTATGTAAACGATTTATGTTTCTTAGTATCTTCTCTTACTGGCGTAATTCTACGCAATGCAAAAATTCTTCCCATAATAGTTTTTTATAAGCACTTGTAAACCTCACAAGTATAAGAAAAAGAATAGGAAAAAATTCCACCTGTTAGCAGAAATGTTGTTGTTTTGTCATTTGACACAATAGATAACTAAGCGCTGATAGGAATGGAAAACATTTTCGTTTAATTTTCGAGGGAAAATGCAAAAAAAAAAAGAAAAGAAAAAAAAAAAATCAAGAAACCTCTCTATATGAAGAGAAAAAGAAAAGAAACGAGATACGATTAAAAGCTAAAGTTGCCACCACGCATACATACGTGCAAAATGCATAAATATATATATTTATGTATATATATATGTATTCACATATATATAGTATGTCCATGCATTTACAATATCTATGTAAACTTAGGTAAAGCAATCGTGAATTAGACTTTTTACACAAATAAATGCAACGCATTTCCGTTAAGTGGTGTAGCTTTGGAAAATAAAAAGCACATAAGAGGCTTTAACTTTATGCTTAATGACATTGCAAACTAAGCATGTTACAAAAAAGTATGAAAGAAAACATGCAGAAGAGTACTCTCTAGCATATATATATATATATATATATATATATGTATATATATGAGCACTAGTTAGGCATTTTTATATATGTGTATGCTCTTATATCAGTAAAAATGAGGAAAAAAGCAAAAAACGAAACACCACACATATGGAAATCATTTATGTTGCATCTTAACAATGACAAAAACATAGCAACAGCAAGACAACAACATGTTGTCGTATGTATGTTGTTCACGTTAAGTGCGGGAGCAAATATCTTTTCAATCTGTTTATTCGTTTATTTAGTTTGTCAAGTTATAATAAAAAAAAAAAAAAATAAAAATAAAAAATAAAGAAATAAAGAAATAAACACATGAATGTTGTTTGTTTTTTTTCTTTTTCCAGCTTGTCCATCTTGATCAATGTTGAAAATGTGCAACAGCTGCAAGAGATTTTTTTTTTCCATTTACCATAAAACTGGACCTGAAGTAAACGAGTAGTTTTCTATACTTAATTAATTTACAAAAGTTAGATAATTATTTAAATGAAAATACACTTCGAGAAGGCATTAAATTTAGGTTAAGATGAACGTTGGATATCTGACAGATATCTTTGTTGGTGAAACGAGAGCAAACGGATGTTAAAGGAGTTAATAACAATTTCAAAGAAGATTATGTACAATAATTAACATATGTCTTGTTATACCCTACATCACTTCTAGTACAGACTATAATAAGTTTATGCGAACACATATATAAAAAATTGACAAGAGTCCAGTAAATATGACTGTCTGTGTGACGTCTGCTCATGCATTTTTGTGCTCAGCGTAAAGATTGAAAAGTTTTTAAAATATTTTGTTGAAATGACGTTCTTTGACCCAAGGGCGAATACTATTGAAAATGTTTCGGATAGATCCACTTTTTCAGAAGTTTTCGATTAAGCCCGCTGAGGAATATACGACCTATGAAAAATTTGATTCAGTTTTGACAATTTTTTGAATCTCCTCTTATATATATAATCGGTTCCTATCAAATCTGAATCTTTATAGGGTAAAAACATCTAATTTTCGATATGTCATGATGAGAATTAGTTCATAATAGTAAATTGACAATAAAATCAATTTTGCCGAATTTGGACAACGTAGGTATATTTTTTGAATACAACGGCATATCGAAGTTCTCAGAGAGCTTAAACCTTTCTAATCAAAAACGGCCTAATTATTAACGTTTTATGATAAAAATTTGTTCATAGTAGTAATTTGGTATAAAAATTAGATGGACCAAATTTGAATCCCCTGGAATTTACTCCATTGGCCCTTCAGCCGTTCATTTCTTTCGAAAAAGATTTAATTTTTAATATTTTGTGATGAAAATCACATCCATAGTAGAAATTTAGCAAAAAAAATTACCGGTAAGCACTTTCGATCATAAAGGTTCATTTTTTAGACGCCAATAAATATATATCACGTCGTTCCTTATCGAAAATATATCATCTATATATATAAAAATCTGTCAATTAAACACGAGAACACAAAAGGCACAGACGGACAGATAAGTTTTAATCGATTGCTATAACAAGAAATGAGTCCATGTCAAGTCCTTCTGGGTGTTGTGTACATTCGCACAAACTTACTGTACCTTCATGTTTATAACACTAATAAAGCTTCTCGAGCGATTTTTCGAAAGGACAAGCGGCATAACTGCAAAAATTTGTATGTTTTTTTCTTCGATTAAAAATTTAATTTTTTCATTCAAATCCTGCCAAACATAAAAGTATAAATATTTGTAATATTCGCTCAAGCTTTCTTCCTTATTTTTTTTTTTTTTTTCTCGCACTCTTAGTCTGATACCAAGTGTGATAATACTATGTTGTAAGCGGCTATAAAGTTATGTACACTTAAACGCTATGAAAGAAAATTGACTGACTTACTTTGCTTTCTCCAGATAACTCAAGCTTCTAGGTTTAATTACTTGAGCGCGATTGTGAAAATTTATTTTATACAATAATTACTGGCTTCGCTGTTAATCTGTGCCTTATATAGGTATGTGTTTGAAAAATACTCCAGTTCTTATGCAATATATGTAAAGGCGAAAAGGCTTATTAGGCTGTTAATTGATGGCAGGAAGAGGAAAAAAAAAAGATGCTTAAAATGCACACACATTCTTTTCAAATTCTTTTCTATTTTTAGTGATTGTTTTAATCGTTGAAATTTTAATAAATATCTTTACGCGGACTTTCGAAATTTTCATTTCTCGTGGGATGAATAAAATAATAAAAGACTTCAGTGATTCGTAAACACTTTCAATTCATTCGAATAGCTGTAAAATTTAAATAAACAAAGAAATAAAGTAGGCAAGGGGAGGGATGAGGATGAAGAGAACAAGGGAAGAGAACAAGAACATCCTTTTTTTTTTAGTAAAGAACGAATCTTGAATACCTATACTAAGGCAAAAGTAATAACTACAATAACCATAAGTGCAATGAAATCATTGTTACTACCTATTAAAGAGAAAAAATGTGAAATAAAGAAAGAAAAAAAAAAAATTCAAACTTTTCCTTGGGTAAGTGTTCGGCATTTTCAAAAATGACGAGGAAATGCTGAGGATGACCAAAATTGAAAATTCGAACTGAACTTTTGCTAAGTTGTTTAACGGAAAATATTAAACTGACGGAGAGAGAGAGAGAGAGAGATTCAATCCGATATTTCTGATAAATCGATCATATTTAAGACTAAGTATAAACTCGAAATGATTTAATTTGTTATGCTTATCGTTTTTAATACATAATCGGGCAAAATAATCAATAAAGATATTAAATTAATTTGTATGTACGTAAGGCCTTAAGACTGCCTTGTGCCTCGATCCATGATCATGCCATGATTTTTTTTCTTACTTTCTCTGTTGATATTTGATAGGCAGTATAAAGAAAACAGTTGGTGACTGTTACATGATCTCTCATGTATTCATTCTGAGAATCAACATCCTTTCCTTTATCGTATATAAAATCTCTGATTGTGAATATATTATAGATTTGTAATGAGGCGATTTTTTTCAAAGAAAAAAGCAATAATTAAAATATGCTTTCAAATTTTAACCGGCATTCGATATCTAGGAAGCAATGTAGAGTGAATACAATTATCTCTTTAAATTGCTTTCTTCTTTAATAGGTAAGCAAACATAAGCATTAACATTTCTAACTTTCAGAGTTCGAGGCAAATTTAAATGGTTACAATTTAGAGAACATTTATAATTTGCGTTACAAAGATTAAAATCAACTAAAGCCTTTTTCGTTGTCGTTGCATTATCTCTACATGGTGTTTAGACTATACTTCTTGGCTAACTTGGTTGTTAAATGTTTTCACAAAATGCTTTTTATCTAATACAACTTTTGGCTTAAGAAGTGTTACATTTTATTATCAGGTGGTTCTTATAATAAACTTTTTTGTTTTCATTCGCATAATATATTATGTAATACTTGAATTTGTTTTAAAATTTTTAATATTTATTTATTTTATTATTCATTTGTAGATATATGTGCAAAATATATTTTATTTGTTTTTTTTTTTTTGAATTTTCTTTCCCGTCTTTCTTCTCGATGTTTTTTTTAGTCTTTGTTTCGTTTCATTACACAGAAAACATGAAGTAATAAGTCCTGCACCCCCCCCATGAAGTAATCTCCAGTTTCGCGATATTAATTGTGTAGATAAGCTACTATCACCTATTTTCATTATCGGACTCTTTAAAGTCCATTAAAGCAACATTGCTTAATACACGTGAACCTGAACTGGCTTTTAACCCTAAAAAGTCATTATGACTTGAAAATGAATTGTTGTTGTTAACTATTATCGGTTGCCAAGCTTATGCATATTTGCGATGGCTTAGGGGTTCATTTGCAATTTGATCCTGTACCGGTTGTGGGTGTGGCTCTGTGCTAATTGTGTGCATGCTTTCTCTTTTTTTTTCTTTTTTCTTTTTTTTTCTTTTTTCCTTCTCATTTGTTTTATTGTACTCTTATACTAAGTTTAAATAATAATTAATTTAAGATTTACTTTAAGAGTGATTTGAACTCGACTGTCGTTTGTTTTTAGTTGAGTTCCTGTATAAGTAGAATAAATAAATAAATAAATAAATTATGACTAATATTTCACCTACGGTTACTACTGCTACGACTATCACTGCTATTGGGACTGAGAGGTGAGATGTCCCATCGCATCCTATGTGAATGCGAAGCCACATTTGCAGAATCAAATATTTGAATGAGTGAATGAATTTTTAACACTGCCGCGAGTTAAACAAGCTGGAGGGATTTATAAGAATCCTAAGACACGAGCGAACTTTTAGATCGCGTTACTCGCGGATACTCACTACTACTGCTGCTCCTACACTATTATTATGATTATTGTCACACACATTACTCTACAAGAGATTTTTCTAATTTTAATTTTATATAAATGGAATTTTATTTTTTTTTTTTTTTTGCAATAAATTATTGCTGATGGAAAGCGTAAGAACCGTTCCAATCTAAGAAAATAGGATTACATTACAAGCAACGTTTTTTTCTTTTACTTCTAAAGTTATGTTTTTACGTGAGTATGTGAACGTTTAAATTTTTCGCAATAAAATGCTAGATATATACATACATATACATATTTATAAGAGAGTATTTAGTTTGGCCACAAACCCACACATTTATGCATTTGGCAGAGAGATGATGATAATAAAATGATGCCATGTAATGGGTTGGTTGGTGTTGCTTTAAAATAAAGTGTAAGCAGCTTACGGAGATATAACACAAAAACGAAAAAAAAAAAAAAAACGAAATGAAATGAAATGAAGAAAATCAGAGTTTATCATAGATCAAGTTGAAAAACTCTTATCTGCCATTAATGTCGTTGTTGACTTCTAGGATGTTGAAGTTCTTTTGTGGTTTTTTACTTAAAAGGCGTTTAAAAACTTTCCAAGAATTCTTATTAAGATTATATATAAAAAACAAAAAAAATTGAAAAATTTTTTTATACTCAAGACGAATTTCAACTACACTTTCTTTCCGTTTAAATCAAAAAAGTATTCTATTCTCAAAAAATTATCACAATAACTTTCCGGCCTAGTTGTCAAATAAATTTCAGTTTTCGTTTAATTAATCCCCAGGAAAAAAGAGGTAACAAAAATGATTTTCACTTACTCTGCTTTAACTTTCTCTAATCGAGGAAATTTTGATTTATTTTAAATTTGTTATAAAAACATAAGACAGGTTTATATGCCTTTAGACGTCTTCTGGATTATCTTCTAGTAAAGAGTATTTTACCTATCTATCCAATCCGGATAAGTTTATGAAAGAAGTTCAGTGAACGATGATGATGCGCTAATATTTCGAGGGAATCCATTTAATTGAAAAAAAAAAAAACAATTGACGAGTTGTAGGCAGTAAGCAACATTTTAAACTTTTACAGTTTTTTAGTCCTTGTCAACGAGTGTGCAAGTAAAACGGGGTTCACAATATTCGAAATATGCAATTAATTAAGAATAGCCTGCTCTTTGAGCTCTTCTCAGGGCGTTGCAAACACAAACGCTTACCTGCATTGTGCATCATTTTTTTAAGTGCAACGTATAATTATCAAGAGTTGTTACGTCATAATTTACATTATAAAGCATTTAAAGTCTTCACGTTTTCTATCTTTTTCTTTATAGAGCGCAATCTTTTCTTTTTAATAAACGTATTTGTTTGTTATGATACTGTAAAGATTTATGTCAAAAACCCTGTCCACGATGGTGAGTGATAATGTTATGTCTAGCAGATAAAAAAACATTCCATTCAAAACACGCGTCAAGCATGCTCGATCATATATATGGCCGTTACATCGACCAAAGATAGTATTGTTTCCGCGAATCCAAATTAAAACTTAACAAAAAGCTTGAGTAGGCCCAAATCTTTAAATCAAATCTTGTAACAAAGTTCAAAACACATATACACATACAAAGTTTCTTACTTTTATACGGTGAGTTGTTGCAACACCTTTTGAAACATTTGAAACATTTAGAAGTTTTCTTTGTATTTTACTTATTAAGTAAACATTATTGCATACATACATACACACATACATACATACATAAATACATCGCTTATACGATTATAATGAGGCTGTCATGACAAGTTTGGTGATTAGCAAAATATCAATTTTCGCTTCTTTTGTCTTTATTACTAAGGTATTACCTACGGAGTTTGTGTCTTTTTGTAGATAACACATAACACAATTCACTTCAAACTAAAGAAATCTATAAAAAAACATTTTTTTTTTTTTTTTGCTAAATCTCAAGTTAACATTGTATTTAACAACATATCTCTAGTAAGGGTTTATGGAGTGTTATAAAAATCAAACAATAAGTTTATAGAAAAATCCCTGAAGCAATGTGTAAATAGAAATAGAAAACGACAAAATACGAAAATAAGATTATTTTTTATTTAATTTGCATAAAGACATTAAATGGCTCTTGACGGCATTAGCATTATTAAGTGATTATCTCTGAATATTTGAAAGAGATTAATTTTTTTCATTTGTGTGGAACGATACACATAACTATTTATTTATATTTATATTGCTTTTACTGTTAATGTTAAAATCTATAAAGCGCAGAGATTGTCATCGTTTAATTTTCAACTGATTTTATCGCAAAAATTCTTCAAAACTCCATACCTCTATAATAGCAAATTTTTCCTAACGAGTGTGATGCTTTCAAATTTCAAATCTTGTGGCAATAAAAGATTTTCGAAATTTTCACATTTGATATAAGAAGCTTGCAAGCCATTGCAAGCCGAAAACAACTGTGAGGACCAGTGCGGCCCTTTCCCTGTGACTGGGGCAACTCAACGGCCCAGGGAAGGAAATCACAAGACATTTGGTATTTTTTAGAGGAACTTTATTACTCTTTACCTTTATTACTACCACGCTCTGCATGCGAGAGACTGAAATCAATTCACACTCGTTGTTAAGCGACTGCTTATACTACTGCTCGACGTCTCGAGCGAGACTCCACTAAGTAAACTTTTTCTACTCTAAGCTTAACCTATCCCCTATTGTTATCTTAGTCTATTCCTATCTTCCTATTTTCCTATTCTCTATCTTAATCTAGTCTACTCTATTCCTATTTTCTATCTGAATCTATTCCATTCTATGTTATTTCTATCTTAACCTATCCTTAACCCTAGCACTTCCTTCGCCTCACCCGGAGAACCGGACGGAGAACTCGTAGGCCTAAAACGAGGGACGACTTTGGGTCCTCACACAACATCTCTATTACTTTTTTCTTCATACGTTCACTCTATCCGTTGATTTTCTGTGGCATAAAAATGTTAAAAATTATTTTGCCTAAAAGTAAACGCAAAGTGTATAGTTGTGCCAGAAAGCAAGAACTCTTCTTGCTGGTGAAAGCGTATCAATTTCTTTTCTCTAACTAATGTTGATTATTGTGGAATACGAATGTATACCAAAGACATTCACTATGTTTGCACTGATCAAGGATGTATATGCGGTACGGCATCTCGGAAGTTTCCTTGTAAGTGTCGCAAAAGTTTTGACAAAATGAATACCTTTCTGTCCTTCGATAATCTACTTTGTAAAAGGCCAGCGCTTAAAAAATGAGCAAAGAATTTTTAAGCTCCTCCATGTAATGTCTATTTTAAACAGAAACAATTGTGTGCTACTCAGAGGGATTTTATCGTTGGAAATGTGAAAAATATTTAATTTCTCTACAAAACAAATTCTATCTTAATACGGGCTACATACATATGTATGTATGTATATAACACAGTACTCAATTGATCGTAGGATGACATATCTATGTAGCTACTATCGACGGATCCATATGACCTTCAGATAGACTTTTAAACTAATGGTCGCAATAGTTATTCTACATCTGTACGTTAACCCACGACCTTATTAAGGCACGTCTTACATGTCAATATAAATATATATTACATACATATATATGTATTAATATAACTACGTACTATATAATTTCCCAAATTTTTTTTTACTCTCTCTCTCTCTCTCTCTCTCTCTCTCTCTCTCTCTCTCTCTTTATTTTTAACTATAAATCGAGAACAATCAGAAAATTTATTGCTCAACTTTTCACGGTTTCAAAATTTTCCTTTTTTTTTTATTTTTTCAATTTTTTTAGTTTTTTAAATAATAATAATATTAGCTCATGCTTTGGTTATGTGTATGCATCAATAAGTAATGCTTTGAACTTTTCAAATTTTTTTTTTTATTATTTTATTTTATTCGATCTTATCATTATCATTGAATATGAAAAGCTTCACATATTTCTAGGTTATTAACAGTGATTTATGATTGTGCGCATTCTGAAGGTAATTGAAATTTATAAACAAAAAAAGTACAAATTTAACATTTATTGCGCACACATACACATATATTACATATGACGAGAGAAGCAAAAAAAAAAGGAGAACATTGCGCATATTTATGTAGATAACGTTCGCTTTTTTGTTTGTTTGTTTGTTTTAATAAAGCCGCCTTAAAAAAACAAGAATTGATATAAAACGAATGCAATTATTGTAAATTGCAAACAAAAAACGAAAATATTATACATAGGCACACATGCGCGCCTGCATGCATGCATGCATGCATGCATCTATGCATGCCTGTATACATACATCGGAACTCAGTCAATACACAAAGACTAATAAAAGATTTTCTTTAGTTGAGAAGACATAGATTAAAACATGATTAACGACATTTGTCATCGATGATCATGGCATTTGATTTTCAAGTGCAAAAAAATGAATTCTTAAACAAAAAAAAAGAAGAAGAAAATTAAAAAACAACAACAAAAATCAACATTCATCTTCGAACGTATCTTCGATAGACACTATCGACTAAAGGCAGTAAAATGAAAATTTGCCTCTTCTTCTTGTTTGTGATTTGTAAATATGATCAATTCCCTGGTCAAAGGGAATTTAATTTTGAAGTAAAACTTAGATGAAATTTTTCAATTTGGCTTTTCTTTGGCATTCCTTTCCTTTCCATGGAATTTAAATTCCCTTCGAGTTCGTTCATGTTCATGTAGGCAGCATACAACATACATGTACAAGCATAGCTGGGGCAACTAACTGCAGAAGAGACGTATCAAAAGTCTATGTCTGTGTTGACTTAACATTTCGTTTTGCCGAAAAGTATGATACGTAAGAAATGCTTCCGTATATGCTCTGTGTATGAATGGAATGAGAAATTTAATATATTTTTGTTCGCGTATAGGGTAAAAAGCGTACCATCACATCACGATTGATTGTTTAAAAAAATATTCAATAAATCAGAATTGAGTTTGAGATGATGGATTTTGAACGAGAAAAACTAACTTGAATTGCTTTGTCATGTCATGTGGATGTGAATTGAAACTATTTCAATAGATTCGAGATTGAAATTATTGCTATTCATGGATTTTTAATTTAACTTTTAATGTAATTCATGATTTTTTTTTTTATTTTTTTTATTTTTATTTATTTTTTTTTTTTGATGTATATGCTACTTTACATACATACATGAGCATAAAGATGCACATTAAACTGAAGACATTTACAAGAGCCTCATTATGATCCAAATCATTACGATTATGATCAATGAACACAAACAATCATCATTATTATTATAATGCAGAGGAATACTCATCAACAAAACTATGTATGTATGTATGTATGTATGTATGTATGTATGTACGTACGTACGTCAAGCATCAAGCGTCAACATCAAATCAACGAATAAAAGTCATTGATGTATTATTTCTTATAAACAACAAAAGAAGAATCACTACCACCAATGATGATAGTCATCAAGAGGAAACATTGCAATATATATATATATATATATATATATATATAGAGAGAGATGTTAGAA
>KK502532.1:449621-460187 GCA_000688735.1 Glossina austeni | reverse complement strand
CGATCCAAATGTTTCGTCTTAAATTGGTATGAAGTCAAGGTCTTTTGCTTAGCATATTCTAACATGAATCTTACAAAGACCCAGATATCGCCCGAGCATACAAACCGATCACACTCATCTGCTTCGTTCCTGAACCAATGAAGCAATTTTCATGCTAAAATTTCAGTTTGCTATGCCCTTTTTTTGCGATTGTGGCGGGTGTGTGTGTCGGTTTGTGCAAAACGTTGGTAGTTCTAACGCTGCCTGTTTTTAAACTAAGAGTTCTGACTGTAGTTATGAATTGAAAGAGTTTTCACTACAAGCAGTTTATAGGCCTTTTACGACAACATCGTCAATTTGTAGATAAACGTCGTGTTATGATCTTAAGGCACATTTAAATATTTTTTTCTATGTTTTTCTTTACAATCAATTGTTATACTATCCTGCTGATATTTATGGACAACTGACAACTATCAACAAATATAATATAGGAAGGAACACATGTCGCTGTTTCGCCTATAAAACTGAATCAAGTCATTTATTATTAAATTTCCACTTTCCTGTTGCGCTCAGCAGAATTATAAAAAAAAAGTTTCATCTATTTTATTAGCTTATTTTGAAAAGCCCGTTATATCCTGTGTTTAATGTTTTGGCGTACATTGCACGAAAGCGGTCGTAAAATAATACACACACACACACACACACACACAAGATGATGATAATCATCAGTTGAAAATTGAAGTAGATTTCAAAAGCTACTTGTTTTATATATCAAAGAGTTTATAGTTTATCTGATGTTACTACTAGCAGGCAGCGGGAGCATTGCCTATAGAAAAAGAAATGAAAGACGAAACGCACTTAAATCAATAAAACTGTCGATTTTTGAGAGTTTATTCAGTAATATTCAATAAACGTATAACTGACTGTCAGTCAAGTAAAAGCTTTTTTCTTTTCTTTTCTTTTCTTTTCTTTTTTTTTTTTACTTTTTACTAAACACTGAACATAAAAATTTATGTGATAGTAAACTTTTTTCCATTAGAATAGTGAGTGTAGTGAGTGAGTGTCCTTAGTAAAGAAAAAAGAAAAAAAAAAAAAGAAAAGAAGCGGAATTGATGAGTATTTGAAATTAATGTTCAATGTAGCACCATCTGTTTACCATTATCGTAGCATAGATCGCATTATAGGTGCGTGTGTGTACTAAATAGAAACACACAGTGTACGCACGCGGCAGATGGGAGAAATATGAGTTTCATTTTAAACATTTTATGCATAGATAATCAAAACAACTCACAGAATTATGACAAAAATAACAACATAAAGTACATATACAGCAGCCATAGCGATGTCTTAAGAAGAAAAAAAAAACGGTGGAAAAGATGAATACAGTAGGAACGAAAAAAAAGAAAAAAAAAAAGAAAAGAAAAAGAAAAGAAAAACAAAAGGAAAAGGAAAAGGAAAAAAATGCATATCTATGTGTTCATATGTAGGTATGTGCATGAATGCAGTGTGTATGCCAAGCAGCAGCATATGCATTCAAGCACAATTAATGTTTATCATCACAGACATATAAAAACCACAACAAACCATTAATAAAACTATGTGCAGCCGAGTATTCTTAGAGAGGCAGCAACCAAGAGGCAACCAAGAACGGTCATATCAAAAAGATGACTCTCAAGATGAAGGCAATGTTCGAAACGATGTCGAATACGACATCGAGTACGGCAACGATGACGACAACGTCAACGGCGATGATCACATAATGATCATCATGATGATGATGATGATGATGATGGGTTTAGTATAAATGTTGCTTTTTTTTGTTTAGCATTGTACAACAGCCAGAGTTCAATGTGAGTGGTGTTAAGCCTTTCACAGAGAGCCTTACACTTCGCTACTAAACTGGTCATAAAATTTCATATTATGTGTAAGCAAAAGGATTTACTATTTCGTTTCGTTTAATTTGTTTTTTTTTTTTTTTGAAAACTATTTTCTCCGACAAGACGATGGCCAAGATTTGCCGGCTGCTTCGTACATATTGGTATGTGTAGTAAATGTGCGCAAAAAAAAAGCTGAATTGTGTAAAAGAAAAACGAACCCTTTCATTTTGTTAAAAGGTGAATGTTCGTCGCTCCTATACCGCATTCGCATTCGCATTCGCTTAAGCGTTCGTAGATAGATACATACATGCAATATATATATATATATATATATATATATATATATGCATTATTAGATACCCATCGGTGGTATATATATTTTATGATTGTATGTGTGAATGTGTGAATGTGTGAATGTATGTTTTAGGAAAAGTTTTTCTTCTTCAGTTAAAGTGTAATGTTTTTCTTTTTTTTTCCTTATTCTCCATCGTTTTTTTATTTTTTTTTTTGTTTTATGCGCAATGAAAAATGTTTATTCCTATCGTTATAGACTTTTTGCGTTAAAAGAAAGAAAGAAAGACAAAAAAAAAAATAAAGTATTAAACCATATTTTCCCAAAAGCTGCACCCTTGAGTAAGATGAGATAAAGGTCTATTAAAAGGTGGAAAAAAAAAAAAGAAACGTTTGCCGTAGTGAGTTTAGTGATTGTATTGACTTTTTATGCTGCGCATGCGCAATTTTGTTTCTTTTATATATATACATATATATATATATATATTTAAGTCTGATCTTTGGGATTTTGCCCGTTTTCCTTTACATCTATACGTTTTAAAAGTTTTTAACTCTGTTTTATTGCGCCATATACAGACATCCGACATGCATACATAGAAGGAGAAGGATCTATGTGTGCGCACTCGTATATCGTTGTTATTGCCTTTTTATCTCCTGCGTTTCTTTTTTTGGCAGTAGCATGGCGGTAATAAATCTTTTCTATATTTAAAGTCTCTCACAAGAAGACGTTCATTTTTATTTCTTTTCTGCTTCTTTTTTTTTTTTTTTGTTTTTTTTTTTCATATTCGTTTTTTGTTTTTATTCTTTCATATATATATATATATATATATATATATATATATTTTTATTATATCCTAGAGTATCTATTATATTGGTGATTTGTTGTTGTTGTATCTCTAGTTAAAATTATAAATATACATAGCGTCGTAGACATATGTGTGCTTATCCATATTTATGTTTGCGTACATACCTAACTAAATGCGTTGCTTATACATTGCGGCTATATTGAATTTCATAGTTTTTGTCTGTTGGTTGGTTGGTTGGTTGGTTCGTTTGTTGGTTCGTTTGTTGGTTCGTTTGCTGGTTTTGTATATACAAATATATGCTTGAATTTATCATTGAATTCTATTCATAAAATTAAACGTTGCACACGCGGCGATCAAAGTTCAAATTTGACGCAATCTCCAAAGGTTTCAACTGAGCTCGTTCTTAGTGCAACATATGCATTAAATTAAATAGACGATAATAATAGGTTAACTTGCAATTGAAATCACATAGAAGACAGTATTGTTTTAAGCGATCTGTTAAAGATTAAGAAACAATTTGAAATATAATGGTTTTTCTTTGAGTGTTTGATGAGCGTTGAAAACTCTTTCCCTCATAAACATATGAAAATTTTCTCATCGCATCATTGTCTATGATTAATAATGCATTTCAAAGACGGTTGTGCCTGTCTGTAGTCTTTTCCGATATTTACGTAACTTTTTCCATGCTCGATAGCAGGTTTTGCACCATCTCCCTATGACTGCTTTTAAAAAGTGAGTCTTCAAAGCTTATAAATTAAGTTCAATTTGCGGACATATGGTAAACGTTTGCTGATAGTAAGTTGCTTCCGATTCCCTTTACCACAATTCTATAGTATTTCTATAGTAAAACAATCCTATGACTGATATTTTGCATTGAAAATTTTCCATTCCGTTTGCAGTCAACCAAAAATAAATAAACATTAAAATGATGACAAGTTTTAGGTCAACTTAAAGGCACTACTACTAGGCAGCGCCATACATCTGTTAATTTATTCACTCTGAGATAGACAGAAGATGTGACGATTTTAAAAGAGCTAAACATTCACTAGTGAGCCCAGTTACATAAGATGATAGAAGGTAAGAAAGAGAAAGCGCTTGAAATCATTAAAAATTTTCATATCATTATCCTACCGCTTACAACAGTAAGCGATAGTCGGCCAGAAAGAAGTAGCACTCCGCTTATTCTGTTAATATTAGACAAGAACTTAGTTGCGCCCCTTTGAAGAGCATGTTGTGCTCGTGACGGTCAATATATATATAATCTGCCCTATCTATAAGAAATCTAACTTTTATTAATGATCGATATCGTCTGTTGACAACCAAAAGTCATCATATATTTATAAATTCCTATGTATTTGATGAATTTTACTAGTCAACTAGGACGACAAAGAGCAGCCCACTTCTACTCGTCCTGTATATAATATTTTTATAAAAGACTGTGTTTTCACATCACATTAAAACACCAGATGTCATCTTTGTATTATCATCAAATTGTACCTATTGCCAGCCAGTATTATAGCAGATTTTATCAGACTAAACTTAATTTCTTTAGCTTTGTGTCAAGTTCTAAATTTAGTGCTGCTTCACGGTATTCATGAAATATTTTATTTCCTGAGTGACTTTGCTGCGGGTGTTAGCGCCGTTAGGCTATGGCCACTCCCTTCTGTATGTCCACCTACCTCTGTCTTCACCTCTTTCTGACTATTAGCTTTTCACATGTTATAGGCTGAGTGCGTCATACTCAATCCGCAACACGCAATAAAACGAACTTTTGACGACTTTCATGCATTAAAAGAAAAAAAGCCAAAATAACAAATCAACCGAAATTTTGCAGAGTTTTTCCTTTCGTCTTTTTTGGTGTCTTGGAGAAATATTTTGGCTCTAAATTGGTTCAAGTCAATGATCTCTTCTGGCTCGCAAAGCGAGAGCTTCAATTCGATCGCTTTTACTTATTACTGATGTTTTCGTGTGGCAAGTGCGTTATCGTTCGTGCAATTGGCCGTTCGTGCCAAAGGGTATAACCACTTTCGCTATTTCCTTTATTTGAATGAAAAATTCACCGAAAATGAAATTTTATATATCACCTTGAGTCGTCAGACATGCCATCCTGCGAAAATTACAAACTCCAAATCTCGGAACACGTTCATTAATCAATATATTTTTTTTTGTCAATAGGCACCCCCTTGTCTCTTTTTATTCTAAACTACTATCTTTAGATTCATTGCGGAATAATTGTATGGAATTTTGTTGGGTGTAATTTGTAAAGAAAATCATCCGTAAATTATTTATTTTGTTCATAATCAAGTCTCAGAGCATCGATTTGATTAAGCCTGGAAAGGGTTTCAATTTGGTCTTGAATTTTGTCGCATCATAAGTTGTTAAGTCAATGATATGAGAAGATAGGCCAAATTGATCTACACTTCTCAAAATCTATATAAACGGATAAGAAACAGTTCGAGAATATATGTAACTATCCATTGAACAGTTTGCCCAACTACTTAAAAATATGATTTGAAATATAGAAACTGGATACCGGTAAATCTACACTCTAAGTTGGGATCATAAGCTGGCGTACACTAAAGACGAGTACCAAGCAAAACATGGCATGCAATCAATAAAACCAAAAAAACATATTGTCAATAATGTCAACAACAAGGTCGCGAGGTAATTTTCGTGAGTCATTATGAATTTGATTTAATCTAATCCAATAAATTAAAAAAATATTCGCCATGAAGTGAGTCTTTATTAAATTGTAAGTCAAACCATCACAAAAGCATTGTGAAAATGTGCTTTTTTTGTGCGGCTGCCCAAACCGTGTACTTGATCGAAATTTTTCTTTTGAGTTACCGTAAGAATGCGTCACACAATCTATATATACAGACATAGTCTATAACATAAATATTACTTCAATATCTATTAGGGGGACCCATAAGTAATCAATTATTTTCGCAAGATATCATTTCTCATTAGTCCTGCGACAAACTGGGACAAGTGTAAGCATCCTTTTCTTTTTGTGTTATTCTTCAACCAGTTTGTTAGTAATTTATTCCCAACAACATAAATTTTTTTTTGTAGCCCTGTAATGAAATGGCGTACTTAGTACCTTCTGAGAGCCTTATTCGTAATTGTGTACTTTTTCATTTTAACGTCGGTTTAAGTGCCACGGAAACAACAAGCAAAATTTGCTACATATATGGAGATGTGTTGAAGGTCAACAAGGGTCAACGTTGGTTCGGAAGATTTGGTGCAAGTGATTATGACCTGTCAGATAAGCAACAAGTCATTGCAAACGACGGTGATTACATAAACGATTAAAAAATAAAAATGTCATTTCAAAAAAACATTTTGTCTATGAATGCAAAATAATTGATTAGTTATGGGTCCCCCTAATAAAACAGCTATAGTTGCTTGCTTGCGTTACTCTAGTTGTGAGCGGAACTCAATCATTGTGAAACTTGATCTTTGAGAGTCGATCATGAGCCCACCACGCCCTACGCCCCCACATTAAAGTTATCGATTTAGGGTTTTAATAACGCTTCTTGGCAATATATCTCCACTAAAGCCTGTTATATCAGAGCGCTACAAATGAGAAAACATATCTAAGTATTCAGTCACTACTCGTTGATAGACATATGAACATAAACGTACGGCATGGGTTAATCCCTACTAGGGCTTGCTGCTAAATGAGTGGCCAATTTACAGACCTTCGATTATTAGAAGGATTAGGCAAAACGTAGCGGACTAACGGACCAACGGACTAACGGATTGATAACGATAACTCAACGAATATCGCTAATCAGTGGAGATAACCACTGATTTCTATATTTGCATAAAAAAGAAATCTTAATATAAAACATCATCTTAAGTAAAATTTTGCTCCCATTTGTTCTGGCGACTGTGGCATACAGTAATGGTTAGTTTTAGAGCTCGTATACCATACATTTCAGTACAACAATAAAAAGTAATATTATTAAGCAAAAATAAAAAATAAAAAATAATAAAAAAAATGATGACACAATAACAGTTACATACAAACCTTACAAGCAATTACAACGCAAAAATGTTGTTCTGCGTATTTTTGTTTAAACAAAATCAAGCATCAATAACAATAACAGCAACAACAACAACAATAGCAGCAGCAACATCAGAAGCAACAGCAGCAACAACAACAAAAAATATGTGATTGTTTTTACTGATTATGATATGTTGATGTTGATAATAATGATGTTAACCAATTTTTCTGCCGCTAATAGTGTTGTTGTGGGTGATTACGATGACAACGAGAACGACACAGAGTCGATGATGATGATGATGATGATGATGCTAATGCTATTAATAGTGTAACTGTCGTGTTGTCGTCGTTTTTATAACGTGACACTATAAGTTGTTGAACCAGGAACAAAAAAAAAAAAAAAAAAAAAAATTAAACAGAAACGCGGAAAATCATAATATATTAACTCTTACTACTACTACACTCACAATAAACACTAAACAAACGGTAAGAGAGAAAGAATGACGCAAAAAAATGAAAAAAATTTGCGATACACTTTGGAGATATTTTCTTGACAAAAAAAAATAAAATAAACAAAGTAACACCATATATAACAAATACACATACACAAACACCAACATATACATTTTCATATATATATATATATATATATATATATATGTATATACGAACAGATATTCATTAGAAACAGCAACAGCGAACGATGTAAAAATGTTTTTATTATTGTTGTAAACTGATGATGATGATGACAGCGTCGGCGGCGGCGACATAGTAAAAGCTACAGTTTATACATTGAACGTCGTAAGCGAGGTAAATAATTTATATATAAAAAAAAAAAAAAAAAAAAAAAAAAAAATATAAAAAAAATGCCATCGTATATAGTGTTATGTTCATGTTTTTGTTTTGTTTTTCTTTCTAAGCGTTTATACTGTGTGTTGTTGTGTTGACCCAACTTAATAGACGAGCATGAAATCTAGTCACGAACTTGATTATGAATAAACCGTGCACTAGATCCATGTTCGCCGACAAAATAGAGTCAGCGAAGAGATCACCATTACAAGAGCATAACATACTTTGTAATGTAAGGCTTATTAAATTGGAAAAGAAACAGCCAAACAAACAAACAAACAAACAGAGATATATATGCAATAAGCAAAGAGTAACAATATCACCTACCATAACAACTAACCAACCACGCGGTACACAATTCAAATAACAGCAGCAGCAGCAGCAGCAGCAACGACAATACCAACAATACCAACAACAACAATAACAACAAGAAAAATAAGGAACAACACCAACAAATAACACTATTACCACTTGGTAACAACATTTAGACTTTTACATGCTTTCAAATTGACATCAGTGTAGTTTAACACCGAGAAACGTTTATTTTTCTAGGCTACAGAATTCAATTGAAAGACTATTGCGCCCGACTGAATATGTGTTGTGTTGTGTTGGAAGTTTTCAAATAAAGTTTTGATTTTTTCGTGTTTATTTATTTTATTTTACTACATTGATTTCTAGTTGCCGTTGCTATTGCCGTTGCTGTTGCCATTGCTGCTGCTGCTGCTGTTGTTGTTGTTGTTATCGTTGTCATTGTTCTTGTCATTATTAGTTTGGTCGTATGCATGTAGGTGGCAAAGACTGTCAAGAAAAATATACAATTTTTTTTTTTTATTTACTTTCTTTACGGCCTGCACTTCTGAACTTTGGCCAGCAGTAACAAATATTTTTCAAAAGGCATTTAAAAAAGATTTTAGAGCATTTAATAGCATAGAGCGGTAATTAGGTAAAAGTTAGATTATCTCTAAAGTTAGTAAAATTCAAAATATCTTAACATTTGTAAATTCTAATGGAACTCTGGTCTGGTCTGGTCTCTGGAGCAAAATGTACAGCAAGCAAATGCGACGATTACACTGAGAAATAGAGAAAGGCGTGTCCGTTTTTTTCTTTTCCATCTCTAGCAATAGTTTTTATGCGTCTTAACAGGCCTAGAATTATACCTTAACCCCTTTACAATAGCGCAGCTGACAAAGCACCATAGCATCGTATAGCAATAAGTGACTGCCGTGACTCCGCTCAGTTATATTTATAAAAGAGGGTAATAATGGCGCTTTATCAAAGGGAGGGTTATTTCGTTACCTAAAAGTTTCCTTTAGCTAATGACCACAAGAATGATTAAATTTATAGCCGATTGATTATTTATAGCTCGCCAAGATCTTATTTTGCTTTTGCATCTTACCTCTAGGCGAAGGTCTACATTAGCAGAAAGAGCAAACTTGTACTTCGGTATATCCTGCGAGTTTGTTTTTATGAAATATTTTGAACGTCGCCTTCGCTCCGCAATAATGAAGAATTTATATTGTCTGTAGTCTAAAAAGTATAGAGCTAAGGTCAACATTGGTACGTTAATGACATTTTCACTCTGAAAACGGGGACTACGCAGCATCTATCTGGAAGTTTTGTTACTTCCTTTCAGGATAGGACCTCTGACAGGTGATGCTCAGCAATCGTGGAGGGCAAAGTTTTATTATGAAGAAAATTTCATTGAGATAATTTTTTCTTTTGTGATATTTTTTTTTTTTTTTTAATATGAGCAACCACTCGGGAAATGTTTCCTATCCAGAAATAAGGAAAAAGAAAAAGATAGAGACGTGGTGGCCGGGACCACACTATAGTGGGTGTGTGCCCAATCCTTAAGTGCTCTATGTCTTTACCCACTGAGCACACACAGCCACAGCTACGAGCATTATAAACTGTACCGTACTGGAGATTTAAGCTGCGCAAGTGGGACCAAAGCTGAAATACAGGCACAAGATGACTAACTGAAAACATTGCTATTGTCTACAAAGTGAAAGCGAAGAAGAAAGCATTCACTTGCCGTAACGAAGCAATTAGGTACTGAAGAACTTTGCCTTACGAATTGGCATCTTTTTCAAAAATTCGGCAAAAATATTCTTCTACCGGGTCTTTTACGATGCGACATCTTTGGAATGCTCAAAATTAGTAAAGTTTAGTTTCGTAGTGTTTGGGGGGGGGGGGGATAGAAAATTTAAAATAAAATTCTTACAAAAATTAATTTCAAGAAATTTTCTTCTTTCTTTAATGATCTTCCAGCTACTAACAAACAACAACCCATGCACTCACTGCCTGCCATCGAATGCAATGAATGAATGAATGAATGCAATGAAATGTAATGCAATAATGTAATGTTGCATTAAAAGTTAATAGCGAAAGACAGTTAAATTGACAATATTTGTTGTGTTTGAATCGAAAATTACTGACATTTCTTTTAATCTTTTTAGTATCCGCTTCTGAAGGCATTTTTAAGTGTTTGTCACGTTTTGATTGTCGCTGTTACGTAGCAGTGATTACCATTATTTAGCTAATGACTTAAATTTTTAAATTGTAATGTTATGTGTTTTAGTTGGTTGTGCAATAACGTTTTTCCTTCTTTTAAAAGAGTTGACGACAAGAGACTTTATTTAATGTAATAAAAAGAAGCATTTTTTGTTTTTTTTTCCCAAATTCATTTAAAATTTCTTTTTATTTCTGATTTTTTTTTTTTTTTTTTTTTTTTAAAAAAAAAAAAAAAAAA
>KK502532.1:438031-449329 GCA_000688735.1 Glossina austeni | reverse complement strand
TTTTTTTTTTTTTTTTTTTTTTTTTTCATATAAAGATCCTGGATTGTTACATATTTAGTCAGCCAATAGTCGTTAGATACTCTTAGTTTATTTTAATAAGTTGTTGAAATCCGTTTTAATTTTTTCTGCTTTTTCTTTTTTTTGTTTTATTATTATTATTATTATTATTTAGTGGTGACTCAATGAGAGAATTCAATGCAATCAAGATTTTAAAATCGAAACAAAATCAACATACGCATACATGCGCCATTAACGTGATCGATTTAGAATTTTCCATGTATCAAGATTGAAGCAAATAGTAAATAATACACATGTGTGTTGCTCAAATAAATTGATATAAAATTTTATAAAAATAAAAAAAAAAATTGTTTTTTTTTTTTTTTTATAAATAAAACAAAAGCGAACAAAAAACAATACAATGCAGGCAGACAGAGAGTTTTGCTTACATATATGGGCAGAAAAAGGAGGAGGGAGGAAGGGGGCAGGTCGAGTTTAGATATTATTTATAATAAATAAAAATATGATCCAGTGTAAAGCAAAGACAAAGTCAGCCACAGTCAAATTGACATTTTGTGACAATTTTAATAACAATTAATAGCAATGGACAGTTAGTTGTTCTCGTCGGCGGGGTACGATCGCAATAAATAATAAAAACAGAAGAAAAAAAAACCTTGAATTGACTAATAAAACTCGTACGGATCTCTATGATCAACGGATTTTTCAACGCAAAAAAAAAAAAAACAAAAAAAAAAACAAAAAGGCAGTAAAAAATTGTTATAATTCAAATAAAATTCCAATATACGCCCTGAATATTTTTTTTTGTATTTTTTTTTTTGTTTTTTGTTTTGCATTTTACTATAAACTCGTAGTTCATAAGAATTCACTTGCTACCGCTTTTATGGAATTTAATTTAAGTATGTCCCAGCTATGTACGAATAACTTTAGCTAGACTTTACTAATTTAATAATAAAAAAAAAATGCACTAACAACTTTGTATATATGCACATTCATGTCTCTCTTTGCAAGTGTGTCTAGAAATAATAGTTTTACACACACTTTTTCAAAAGTACCAATCAAAAGCCATTGAAAACTGTTGACTAAAAAATGTGGTGATAAATCTTATGTGCGAAGAAACAGATTTCAATCTGCAATTACTTTTAGTGATATCAACGATCTTGCATGTAAGTATGTATATGCGACGTAGCTTGTTAGTAATTAAGTGACAGGTGTCACAACACTTTTAAAACGATAAATCTTTTCGGTCGGTTATTTAAAATAGATTTTAAGCGATTCCGACAAACTAACGCTATGGGATGTTAATGCTTTTCGCGCTTAGCGAAAGTGCGAAAAATGCGTCTTGGTAATCATACAATTTTGCGTCAATGTGGGGCCATGTCTCCATTTCACACTATTTACCGTTGACATTACAAATGATACATAAAACAGCGTAACTTAGAACATGTTGCCGCCATGTTTGTGATACATGGCTTTTTAGTCAAGTCCAAAGATAAAAATCGTAAAATAAAAAAGAGAGAAATGAGTGAGTGATATGAAGAAAATTACTCCAAGAGATTCTTATGCATGAAAGGATCGTAAGTAGACTTTATTACCTGTCCTATTGGTTGTCTAATAACAGATTCGATCCAGGAATAATGAAATTTTCACTCTGAAGGATGGACCTCTTCTTTTCAAGACAATTCTGATAGGGTGAAGCAGTCGTCTGACCTCTCCATTACCTATATCAAAGCAAGCTAGTTGCTTCATTTAAAGCCACCATTTTTTTTTTTCGTTTCTTGATGACGGTAATCAGCCATAAGATGTATTTGTTATTTGAAACATGCTTTGAATCCATTCCGCCATAATCCGAATGATGCATTTTTGGCAATGACTAAACGCAAATTCCTTTTTATATATTCTTTAGTCCAATAAATCCCGGCTGCTAACACCCGGAAGAAGCCATCCAACTAGTAGCTAAGCACAGATTTCTGTTCAGTGTTTAACGTCTGCACCTGGCGTGAAGCCTTAATCAGGCGGGTTGCTTGCAACCGTTGGCAATCAAGAGGTAAGTTGATTGACGACCCCTCAGGGAGAGAGACAATCCCCATTGAAGGGGGCCTCGCCACCCTGAAGTACCGCAATAGAAAATGGCTGTGGGCCAAATTCTCGTTTAGTGGTNAAATACGTACAAAACTACATACAACCGACCAAATGAGCATTTTAAACACATATCGTCGTCGTGCTTGGCTCGGGTCGAATTTTAAATACCCTCTATTAGGATTCCGATAACACATACTGAACACTAAATACTTTTCATTTTTCAAATGATAAACTTTAATAAAGACAAACAGAACCTGTTGTTGGTCTTGCAACTGAAACTGATGGCCTACAATGAACCCACTTAAGCTTTACTATCTAAGCATAGATCTCTAAATAAATAAATAATTGTCATTATGTATTCCACATAGATTCAGTCATATAACTAAATATATACATATGCATGTATATATGGTCATTGGCTTAAAGCACCACATGGGAGATGGTGTTGATAATAATTATAACCACACATATAACATATGGTTGTTGTAATAATAAGAAATACATAAATTTTATTTAGACACAGACTTTGGGTCATTTGTATGCACGACTACATTTAGCATCGTTGACTATTTATTGACTGGTTTAAGTCTGGCATACAAAAAGCGTCAAATCAGGTTTTTCATTTTAATGTCAAAAAGCAGTCACAAAAACATATACACATACACATACACACACACACACACACACACATACACACACAAATAGCAACAACAAAAAAAATGTTATTTTAATTGTGAGAAATTTTCTATTAATAATTGATTTAGCTGACTATTCAATATCACAAATACAACATTCAATAAACGTCTGGCAAAACGAGCAAAACATGTCAAAAGATGCAACAAACGGAGGTGTTAATGCAAATTGTATCTAAGATTATTAAACCATAAAAAAATTAATTAACACTTAAAACTGATTTATTTGAAAACAATACAAAAAACATTATTTGCTTTAAAGTTATTATTATTTAAAATATGATTAACGTTTGTCTAGTGTCAACGCCTCAAAAAAGGCAAAAATTTTATGCAGTAGTAAAATAAATACCTTCACTGTTTTTTTATTTTTATTTTTATTTTTATTTTTCAGAACAGGTTCGGTTATAGAAATAAATTCAATATAAATAGTCGGGGCATTAAACTTCGAAGAGTGTTAAGCATTAAGCGCCTGCTGTCGTGATGTTCAAGATAATTAATGGTAGCTTTGCTAAGGCCATCTTTTGGGAAAATAAATTTTAACGATTACAAATGAATCAAAATGAAAAAGAAGAACAAGAAAATATGAAGATTCTTTAAATGGTCTTTGAAACGCTACCAGCGGCTTTATGAACCACAGTCAACGACTACAGGAAATGACTGAATAAACTAAATTTACGTTAGTTTTGTGGAGAATGGAGATGAATGCTTTCTACATTTCTTTCCTTTCTTAACGCAATACTTTCGAAAAAAAAAAAAAGGTCAACCACCTTTTTTTCCAGCCGAATAAATGCTTTCTTTCTCAACGAAATACTTTCAAAAAATTGTAGCTGGCACCTTTCTCCCATATTGACATTTCATATAGATTTATCTTCTCATGTTTGGACACCCAATCAATTGTCCCGTTTGCATCCACCAGGACATTAAGAACACGAATAGAGGATATCCTCTTAAAAAAAAAGGACGTTACGAAAATTAGAGATTAATAATCTAGAAAATGAGATTTTTAATTACAAGCTACGGGTAAGTCTGGTTCAGCTTATACACCCAATTCTCTTTTNCCTACGGTGCCCGATGGCACACGGAGTGAGAAAGCGTCACTCACGCTCCGCTGGGAGCAGGGAGGCTCCCAAGCAGTTCCAGATCAAGGGCATGTGTATGGCATGCCCTTCCTTCTGACGGAGGCGAGGCCTATCTGACACCTCAAATATTTAAGGTTCCCGCGATTTTGGGGGCAACCACAGCCACAGTGCGTACAAGAAGACAAAAGACTGGGAAAGTCACTGCAGTCACGTTTTTCTTTTAAAAGCGCTTTACAACAATAACAGGAGAATAGAAGGACAGCCGTTCAAAAATGGAACTGTAGCACCTTTGTGATTGCTTTTTCATGTTCTAAAAAATCGTTGGCTTCATAAGAACAAATTTGTGTTCAATTACAATGCAACGATTATTTACAATACGATTCCCGGTGATTAAAGATATCTGAGATGACGATAAGTTTATACTTTCGCAATAAATCAAATGTCAATAATTACTTTTTAAATATATGAAAGAGACTAAAACTGCCGCCAATTTCAAATACGTGTATAATTTCTCTGTCGTTAGTCTGTCGTTCTTGGAAAAGATAGGGGAACTTTTAAATATTTTCTTGTGAAGAATCTTGTTTTTGAAAAACATATGAGATTCAAAGTTCTTTAAAGGACATAAAAAAAAAAACTTGGTTAGCGCCATCATTAATCATTAGTTGCAATGTATTTTTTTTGTATTCTCTTTGTATTGTAGATCTTAGACCAATAATAAATCGATCAACAATTCGTTATATTTTAACCCTCCTTTAAAAGTAATATGAAAAACTAAATGCAAAGCAAATGAGTCACACCATATATAAAACAATGTTTATCTTCTTGTTTTTGTTTTGTTATTCGTTTCACTATTGCAAATGTGTATAGTGAGTAGTTTTTTTTTTTTTTTTTTTTGCGGTGAAAACAACAATAATGCTAATGATAATAGTATGATGGTTTAGTTTAGTGGTCGGTGAATAAAGTTCCACCTCAGTTACAACGGAAACTATGAATATTGCGGTATTTCAGAAGCGTTTTTGTTTTTCCACTTTGCAAATGAATGATTTTGAAAAACGAAATACAAAATAAAAAAAAATAAAAAAAAAAAACAAAAACGTATAGTGTTTGAGTAATTGAGTAATTTCGCTTGAAATTTATTATCAGCATTACCTGCCTCGCACACTCACACACACACACACACATTCACACACATTCACACACATATGCAATATGTTGATATCAGGTAATGAATGAATGATTATTTGTGTTGAGAAATACTTTGTGTTATTAATATGTGCACCTATGTACACCCCTAGACATATGTAAGTCTGTCTGTGCTAATGAAGCGAATCGTATTAAAAAAGGAAAAAGACAGCACAGCTTAGAATACATTTTAGATATTTTTTATATAATGACAGTATTAATATAAATAATGTTTGCCTCTCTCTAACGTTTATGATGATTATGATAATCAAAATGTTAAAGTAAAAAATTTTTGAACGCGGCAATAAAACTAATTTAAAGTTTNTATACTAAAAGTTCAGATGATTTTCTAATTAAATTAGACCTACGTGGAAAAAAGGAAACGTTTAAGATCATGTCCTTTATTCAAGCCGTCATCGGTTGCAAATTCATTGTTGCTGCTGTTCATTTTTATTTATAATAATTCATAGTTCCACGCTATTTAGAAGCGTTTTATACAGGGTCTCACGTGTACAACGCATACACAAGTTGTTAAAGAAAGTCACATTTTGCAAATGCTGTTTTCCCTTTACATATAGATAAAAGCTTCCTGCCGCTGCTCGAAATATGAAAAAAAAAAAACTTGCTTTAGCTCAACTTTGCATAAACGGAATACCATGGGAGAATGCGTTCAATTTTCCTCGAGCAATGACGGGTTGTTTTTTTTCTATTTAAGAGTAATTTCGTGTTTTGAAGGGGACACACATGACTGCTCGTGGTAATAAAAAGAGTTCAGAAAGAGTTCGAAAACACATTATAATGTGTTTGGCTTCTTGACATCGTCCAATTAGATGCGTTAATTGGATGTAGGGACAACAAACTTCGCTAAGAGGTGTAGATATGCGGCCAAATTAGAGTTTGGCATTTCTGTCTAAGGCCAGCACAAATTTTTTCTGAGAGATGCTCCGCACTTTTCTATAAAACCACATTCCAAGTAGGTTTTTACAAATTATTGGTTGTTCGGAAAGTAGTTTCTTTTTTTTTTCTTTTTTAGTCGCAACAGAAGACGATTTTCTTATAATGACATTTCATATCATCATGAACGGTCGAAATCGATACATTTAATCTCTCAGCGATCTCGAGATGTCATTCAGCAGTTTGAATCAATAAAAGCTTTTGTTTCGTCGTTATCAGGTCCAACTGGCCTTCCAGATCGTGGTATATCTTCAACATATCATAATTTTTGGAACGAAATTTCGCAAGCGTTCTGTCAATATATCTTTTCCACACTGGTTCTACTTTCTCGATAGCACGAAGTAGGATACGCTGCAAAACGTTGCTTCCGACTTTCTATATTTGATTGGGTAACATTCTATTGCATAGAATGCAGCAAACTTTCTCACAAACAAGCTTCACTATAGCAATTATCGAAATATATAATGACAGTGTAGCTCAAGCGTGAAATTACTTGTGAAAAATACAATTAAATCCTCTACTACAAAAAAAAAAAAAAAAAAAAAAAAACGAAATCACTTTCCGAATAACCTAATATATCAAAAAACTTTTGAAGGCTTGCTTTCGAAAGCAAGAAGAGATTTGGAATATTTTTCTTCTGATATACTTTTTAAATGAAGAAAGTATTCTGAATACCTTGCAAACATAAAACAACTAAGAAAATTATATTAGGCTGAGGGTGTATCCACTACAGTTGCACTTAATTTGAACATTATTTTGTGTAGACGTGAAATGTAGACAAATTGGGCAACAACATGCAGCATTTAGGGATAAATTTTTTTAAATGGTGTGAAAATGTCCGTGGGGTTAGACACATCGAACGCGAATCTTCGAATATCTATTACTTTTCAATGACATTATTTCCAAGTTGTACAAGTGGAAGACATCTGCACTAAGAAAAGGCTGCTATTCGTCACGATAGACAACAATGATAAGTATCATGGTATCAGTGTATGAGAATTTCAAATTATCTTATTAAGAAGGTGAGTAGCAGAACAAATCGCTTGAGATCATTTTCACATAAGATTTTTAATCAGATAATTAATTGTCTTCATTAAGTGTTCATTTCAAGTAAAAAAAACTTTTTGAAAGTGTAAAAACGTCATTCAAAANTTTTTTTTTTTTTTTTTTTTTTTTTTTTTATAAGCATAAGCCTCGAGTGTGAAAATTATAATACACATAAGTATAATGAAAACAATAGTACTGAACAGCTACATAATAATTCAGAAAACAAGGAAATCAAATGAATAATAATAATAACAACAACAACAATAGTAAGAGAAAAGAAATTACCATACAGGGTGTTGTTGTTTGTTTTTGTCTAGCATGAGTGCGTAACATGACTACATTAAAATTTATGATAATTACTTTTTTTTTTTTTTTCATTATTTTAATGCTTTTTTTTTTGTTTATTCCAATAATAATAAACAAAAATACCTTCTCAAGGGTGAAAATTAACGAACAAATTAATGGTAATGAGGCAACGCAAAGGGATAATGTGCTCGCACGTATTAGCGTCTGAAAGTGAGACAATTCTGCTAAAGCATTAAATGAAATATGAAAAATTATCATAAAAAAAAAAAAAAATATTATATTTTTAATAGTTTTTTTTTTTAAAGTTTTAATACAAATTATAGGTTTATGTCAAGTATATATATATTACAGTGATATAGAGAACTAAAAAAAACTGGCGATTATTTTACAATAGTTTTACTACGCTTCCTCTTTTTGTTTATTTCAATGCATTTAAATGTGAAATTCTTTGTAAATCATTTGAATTTCAAATTAAAAACAAATACGATAAAAACGTTATATGCGCTTTGAGGCGAATCTTGTATCAGTGTTATATTTTCACTTCTACACACTCGATAAGTTCATGGGATAATATGATGAAATGATTTTCACGCCCTACTTTTGTTTTTGTCAAAATATAAAAAAATCTGAATTTTGAATTTTGACGAGCTTGGACCCAAATACGAAGGCTATTGGAAAACTATCAGATTAGTCTACTTTTTGGTATGAGATATAGAGTACCTAACAGTCGGCTTTGCCTTTCTTCTTGTCATAATTCGTTTGACATGCCTTTAAACATAAAATTAAGTCGTCTGTTTTTTGACTGTCGATGAAATATTTCAAAATTTGTATAAAATTATGATATTAACCACCGCGCATAATAATAGTATTTTTTGTATTCAATTTTCAGCTGTAACTAAGTATTGAGACGCAGGGAGACAAACGCAAGCTGGTTATTAGATTTAAGCCAAAGGCCATATTTCGGAGTAACATGGTTTAACATTTATGCGTCCAGTTTGTACGTAACTAAAAAATGCAAAAACGTTTGAATTGGTTTTTCACCTGCCAGCAACAAAAAAGACGGGAGAAAAAAAACATTTAATTGCATGTTGAGAACATTATATTTTTTGTTAGTTATATTCGAGACAATAAATTGCTATATATTTGATTTCTAATCACATTTTATATCACATTGAAAATCTATTAAATCAACATATACGTGCATTAAAAACCTCCACCCATAGCTTTAATTAAAATGATTAATTTTTTTATATCAAAATATAAAAATTTTTTCCTCCAGAATTTATAAAATATAACGTCTAGGCACGCTTTTGATTTTTAATTAATAGAAAAATTCAAACTATAAAAAAATTAATTACTTTTTAATTAAAATTTAAATCTATTTTTATAGTCGGATAAACTATTTAATTAATGGCAATACGTTTTATTCTCTTTAGATATTACGGCGATATTGTTATTTTATATTTATTTTACAGCAGTGTGCAAAAAAGTTGCCATCATATTTTAAATTTTAAATAATTATTATTTTTATCGGAAAAATTCCTTCATACGCTTTTTGCTAGAGAGCCATTTCGCATATTTTTATTTGCTTCTTTTAACATTAATTTCTTTTCTCTTAATATTTTGCAGTTGCACATAAGACGCTTGCTTGCCTTCGCACGATTCACACGGTGCCATTTTATTATTTTCGTATTTATAAAATTCCCTTGCAATTCTGATAACTTCGAGTTTTTATAAATGAAAAATCGAACGTTTCGTTGGAATCTTTGCAGACATTTCCTAACCGTCTTTTACTAACAAAACTGGATATGAAACTAACTGGACACGAAACGTTATTTCGAGGGCCTCATAATCCGAGAATCGAGAAATTAAGTTTAAGTCGTCGAAATACTTTCCTAATCCCTAGTGCGGTAGCCTATACTTTAATTACGATTGGTTTGTGATCGCAACTGTGGTGATTACTTGTTCAACAAAAGCGTAACCCTTATCGATCAGGTCCCTATCTACTATCTCTTCCCACTTCTTTCTCAGAGAACATCCTTTCTATAGGAGACATGCCTTGAACGATAGGTCATTGGAGTACTTATGTGTTGATCAGATTAGGTCTAAAAATATCCAATAAAAGGCAAAGTCCAAAACCTTTTGAATTTTTAATAAGCCCTTTAATTACTTGCGAAACCACTTTCAGACTCTGCGTACAGCGCTACATCTTTCATAAATAAATAGTAAGAACTTTGTATATGTTGATCGGACTACGTACGGAAATATCCAGCCTACGAAAAAGATAAGTAGTAAGCAACAGGTTTCTGAATCGACAAAATTTCTCATAAATCCTTTAATTAAATTGCTGAGAGTGTTTCCATGCTCTGCATAAAGCGGTAGAGCATTCAAAAATAAATTGCAGAAAGTCTATGTATACCGTAGTTTATCTGGATCAAATAACTGACTAAGTTTAAGATAAATTTCCAAAGGGTCTCTCGAGCAAGCTTAGCTTCTTCTGTTCTGGTCAATCAGCATATAAAGGAAGATACAAATTTTTGTACGTAACATTATCATATCACATAATAATTTCTTTCCTGCCTGAACGTGACACACAATTAAATTTACATCAACATCCAAATAATAAGACTTTACAAGATTTTTACGGTTGTAATAAATGTGGAAGCATTACTTATTGCCAGGTTAATCAATAATCACCTTAAGCTAAGCAAATGTGAGTAACTGTGTTATACGTTGCTATTCTATGAAAGTTTAGACAATTAACAGTTGTATTATAAATGCGAACTTATCGCGTTTAATTTGATGTTTGATTAACTCGACAAAAATACTCATTATCTGTAATTATTAAATGATTAAAGCTTTTTTTTTGCACAAGGTGTGAGAAATGTTGTGCGCATATGTTTTTTTTCTTTTTTCAATCATCTAAACTTAGGTTAATCAAACAGAGCAAAATCAATGTTTTCTCGTGTGCTAATAGAGAAAAAGGCGGGTTCATTGTCTTTTCCAGGAAATAGTTAGAGTAGCTTTACTTACGATTTTTTATGCCAACAATAGATAAAAAAAATCCTTTTTGGAAATTTGTTGATATCATCGTTTGAAATATATGCGCGAAGAGCTACACTAAATGCTTCAAAATCTTCAATGACAAATAGAAAAGGGGTGTGGCTACAGACCAACTGAAAATATCATGCCAATCAAACATATATATGTATATATGCAGATATCGAATATGCAGATATCGAATAAAATCTTCATTGCGAATTTCTACGATTTGCAAGTATAAGGACGAAGTACGAGGATAATATCCTCACTACTGGGCAGACGGAGACGAGAGCAATAATATTTCATTCGAAATTGCTGTCATAAAAAATGCAAACGCTGACATATTAATATTTTATAAATAATTTGACATTAATTTATCAATTAGAGTGAGAGAATATAGCGAATGCGTAAAGTGAAGCAATTAAAAAAGTTTCTGTGAAGTGAAGCAATTAAAAAAGTTCCCCTCAACCTCGCAACAGGCAATAGCTGCATTGTCGCAGAAATATAACTCATCTTAGCCGATTTTTTGAGCTTTCCACTTTTATACTTCTTTCTACTACTATTCTACTATTCTACTACTATTCTACTATTCTACTATTCTATTATTATTCTACTTCATATGGTAAAAAAGTTTAATTGTTAATATCTCATAGAAAAAATTGATCAATTGAAAATTTGGAGCAAATAAGTCTATGTTTTGAACACTATATATGAGGTTCCTCATGAAAAACATGGCAAAAAATTTAAGATGTTATGATGATAATCAGTCCGTCCATGAAAGTAATTTCATATAAAAATTAACCGTAGCAAATTTGGATCACGTACAACTAACTATCTTTTAGATCCTACGATTCTAATAAGTAAACCTTTGCATGTTGTGGACAAAGCCTAATTTTTAT
>KK502532.1:412249-435321 GCA_000688735.1 Glossina austeni | reverse complement strand
TTTCGGGAAAAAAAGGGATTACAAATTATATATTAATCAATTAAATTGGTTCAGGGCGGGAAAAATCCAAGCTTTGGTTTTGCTATATATGCAATCATTTTTTCCCGTTTTTACAAACTTTTTCTTAACGCGTTCCTTGCCGCGTGCACTGTTTTTAGTACACGCTAAATCGCAACGTTATTATTATTATTATTAATTTAGCCAGAGAATAAATTGTAAGACTAAAGTCTGAAAGCACTACTATGTAAGGCTACCGAATTGAAAAACTATACCACATTTGAGATTTGAACCTAAGAACATAGTTTTTAGTCGAGACTCTTTGCCTTCTAAGCCGCTCAGACGGATAATCGCAAGCTTAATTTTAACATGTGGAGGTTGTAATTGTTGCCCATACTATTCTATACGATGTAACGATGTACTGATAACGGTACACACGGTCTTCGGCACTTCCAGTAGTTAGCTAAGTCTTTTGATCGTAATTTTAGAGTGCAACAAATAGTGATCACATTTTTTGTTGTTGTATGGCACATATTATTGTACAAGAAATACGTAATTTCCTCCTATAAACACAAACATGTTATCAAACATGTATCGTGTGCACCGAGAACGGTACATATTACGTGCTCAATAGTACGGCCGCAAGCATATGCTTTTGAATGGTGCTACTATCGTAAAGTCTATAAAGCTTAACCATCCGCATTAAAGAAAAGTTACTCTACTCGTAAACTATTGTGGTTCGTAATAGTGACCAGCTGTTTAAGGTCTGACTGTACAACTCATCATAAGGCGATTTGAAAAAGTTATAAAGCTTTTCAGTCTTGGTATGAAACTCTAGTGGATCTTTTTTTCTAGAGACGAATTGTGCATCGAAAGAAAATCTAAATAAAGTTTCTTTTAATGATCGTCACTTTACAAGTTTGAAATATTGAAAACATTTTACTCATTACTTCCCAAGTTCCTAACTATGATTTTAACTCTAAACCAGATCAATAGGAAATAAATAAAAATTACAAAAAACGAAGCCGGGCAAAAAATTGGCTTTTTTTTTTTGGTCACGGCATGCTGAACTTCAAAAATCTTATTCTTTTTCACAACGTATAGTTGAGGTACCAAACAGAAGACAATTTAGGTGAGGAGTAAGTAAAAAGGCTTATATTATGTCCTCGAAACTAAATGTAGATATTCTTCAATTCTTCAATTCTTGTAATTGGGAACGTGGCAATGAATTTTATTTTCCCAATACTTTGGCATCGTATTGATGTAATTTTCGTATTCAATTAAAATCGTTTTTAAAAAAAAAAAATTGCTCTCTTAAAGTTTTATCTTCGAAATTTCGAAATGACCGTTATTTACATATACAAACAATTAAAAATTTTTATAACAGAGACAGGTGCTCTTCTCACATGGTTTTTGAAAATGGAATATAAAAAAAAAAAAAAAAAAAAGAAGTAAATTTCACGCTTTATAAACTCTTTTTCTCTTTCTTGGTATATATAACGCAACAAAAAATGTAAAACAATATTTATAATTTATAAAATGTTACGTGTGCGTGAACGTATGAATGCATACACACATAAACAATTTCCATTAAAATTCCTTTAAACAGGAAACAGATTTTGACTATAAATAAAGTAAATAACGTATCCAACGATGACGAGAAAAGAAGGGAACACGAGAATAACGCAATAAAACCTATTTCTAAAATTTACATAACAAGAAAAAAAAAAAAAAGGGGTTGTTTATCATTATTAGAAGAATGTCAAAGTATGCAACAACTGTCCTTCACCGCATAGACATTGCGTTACATTTGGGTGAGCGTTGAGCACTATAAAAAAAAAAAAACACAAAAAGTAGAAAAACAATTGAAAACCAACCCTCATTGAAATTTCACTAACCGAAGAAGAAGAAGAAGAAGTCGGCTGATGCTTTTAGAAGATTAGTAGAATTTCTATACAAGAAGACTACGAAACCATTTCACTTAAGGAATTTTTTTTCCCACCCACAGATAATTACGATAATTATTTTATATATCGAAATTTGATAAGTAAACATTTTCAAAGAGGGGGAACAACAAGTAGCTTAAAAAGAATAAATTAAAATAATAGAGTTGATAAAGTTAAACTCGACTATTCGATACTCTACAAGTGTTTGCATACGAATAAAAATTATTTTCATTCTAAGCCTTAGATAAAAAACAGAGCGGAGGGAATAGTTAGGTTAGTTAAAATAAAAAACAAAAAATAACTTTCTGCCTTAAGTACTTCTCCTAATTACAAGCAGTTGTTCTTAAAAAGTCCCACAAATAAATCATTAAAGAGAATTTAGAAAAAGCGAAAATCTTAAGCCCTTTAACTAAAACAACTTTTTTAACTAGAGTCTCCTCCACTCCTCTCCTCTCCTCTCTTCAACTACGCAAGAAAACACACAATTTAAAAAAAAAAAACAGACTTTAAAGTTTGTTGCTGCCATTCTCAACCGCTTATTCACTTATTCACCCATCATTACATACCTACTACTCCTAAATTTGTTTTTTTCGCCTTTCATTGATAACAATGACTTTTTTGTTATTACATTTTCTAAGCACGTTTTTCTGCTTTCTTGTACGTAATCTTATCACAAGAGAAAAGAAAAATATATAAAATAATTAAATCTGAATAAAAAAAAAAAACAAAAAAAAGCAAATGAAACGACAAACACAACGCATTTGAGTAGCGAGAACAGAACTCATCAGATATAAACAACCGTTTTTAATGAGTGTGGATCTAGTCACAATATCTGAAAAAAACCATGTGAAACACTGGACCCTCACTCACTAAAAACAGCAGTATTTTGTGCGAGGTAATAAATTATATATGTAATTACATACAAAAAAAANGAAGAAGAAGAAGAAGTCGGCTGATGCTTTTAGAAGATTAGTCGAATTTCTATACAAGAAGACTACGAAACCATTTCACTTAAGGAATTTTTTTTCCCACCCACAGATAATTACGATAATTATTTTATATATCGAAATTTGATAAGTAAACATTTTCAAAGAGGGGGAACAACAAGTAGCTTAAAAAGAATAAATTAAAATAATAGAGTTGATAAAGTTAAACTCGACTATTCGATACTCTACAAGTGTTTGCATACGAATAAAAATTATTTTCATTCTAAGCCTTAGATAAAAAACAGAGCGGAGGGAATAGTTAGGTTAGTTAAAATAAAAAACAAAAAATAACTTTCTGCCTTAAGTACTTCTCCTAATTACAAGCAGTTGTTCTTAAAAAGTCCCACAAATAAATCATTAAAGAGAATTTAGAAAAAGCGAAAATCTTAAGCCCTTTAACTAAAACAACTTTTTTAACTAGAGTCTCCTCCACTCCTCTCCTCTCCTCTCTTCAACTACGCAAGAAAACACACAATTTAAAAAAAAAAAACAGACTTTAAAGTTTGTTGCTGCCATTCTCAACCGCTTATTCACTTATTCACCCATCATTACATACCTACTACTCCTAAATTTGTTTTTTTCGCCTTTCATTGATAACAATGACTTTTTTGTTATTACATTTTCTAAGCACGTTTTTCTGCTTTCTTGTACGTAATCTTATCACAAGAGAAAAGAAAAATATATAAAATAATTAAATCTGAATAAAAAAAAAAAACAAAAAAAAGCAAATGAAACGACAAACACAACGCATTTGAGTAGCGAGAACAGAACTCATCAGATATAAACAACCGTTTTTAATGAGTGTGGATCTAGTCACAATATCTGAAAAAAACCATGTGAAACACTGGACCCTCACTCACTAAAAACAGCAGTATTTTGTGCGAGGTAATAAATTATATATGTAATTACATACAAAAAAAAGAAATAAATAAATAAAATAAATAAATAAATAAATAAATAAATAAATAAATTAAGTATAGAAAGGAAATCAAAATGCCTTTTATTTTTGTTTCTTTTGTTTTTCATCGTTTGTTATTTTTTGTATTTCATGCTTTAAAAATATACATACATACATACACGTTACTTAAATACATACTATTACTAAGAATATGAAGAGAACCCAACAAAAACAGTTGATAAGCTTTAAGGGGAAAAATGCGTATTATCAATTTTTAAAATATTGAATAATATTTTGCAATTCTAATAGTAAATATTGTATAATATTCTTAAAATTTTTTGATAAACAAAATTTAATAATAATTCTATAAATAAAGAACAAAAATGAAAGTTAATAGTAAGAGAAAATTTCAAAATTTCAATCACATGAACATTCTTTCAATAATCGAGAGATTTATGCAGAGAAAAGCAATCAATTAGTGAAACTGATCTAAATTGAAAAGAAGAAGAAGAGATAGAAATGATCTCAGAATCACGTTTAGCATATTAATAGAGGCATTAAGATGATTATTAGGAAGCGTAATGAAAAACTGCTCTCACCCATAGTAGCGTAACTGGAATAATAAGGTGACATGGATGATATCTTCCCGCCAATGAAGAGTTATTTCTCTTCCCGAAAAAGAAGAAGAAAAACCTATAACTGATTTTTAGTTATTTCTCTTCCCGAAAAAGAAGAAGAAAAACCTATAACTGATTTTTAGTTATTTCTCTTCCCGAAAAAGAAGAAGAAAAATCTATAACTGATTTTTAGTTATTTCTCTTCCCGAAATAGAAGAAAAATCTATAACTGATTTTCATTTAATTCAATTTCTCATATAAATATTTCGGGCTTTAAGAAAGCGAACAAAAATGATGGAAAAAAACGAGGAAACAGACATAAAGAGAAAAAGTTTCGAAATCATATGCTAATCCAGATTGTGTGGTTAATTTTCTTTTATTTATTTTTTTTTTTGGTGGTAAGTTTTAAACGGAATGACCATGTCCGTCTCGTCCGTCGATGATAAGCTTAAAAGTAATAATATTTTAAGACAAAACGACGGCTAAGAAAATGAATGAATAAATCGTTCTCAACACTTAGACTACATACTAAACTAATTTATAAATTTAAATATTAACTAAGCTACATATATATTGTATAGTTTTCAAAAGTAGGAAAACAGTCTTTCCACGTTACAGAAAGTCCAGATTGTCTAGGTCAATAAAAATTTTCTAAAATATTTCAAAATAACCTCAATGAAATCCTTCCTTTATTGCTTAGGCCACGTCCTTATATGATTTCTTAGTTTCAGGAATCTTTTAAAAGAATTGATATGAAATTTATTTCAATCAAGTAAGAAATCGAACGAAATAAAGGAAATGTAAAGGTAAAGAACCCACAGCCGAAACGTTACGTAACGAAATGTTACGTTACGTTAGTTTATATAAAATCTCATTTACATAAAATACTCAAAAAAGTATCCCTCAAGAACCCGAGTCAACTAACTACACTCTTCAAAGTATTTCCTGAAAGTGGTGATTAACAGTAACCCAAATATTGATCTCAAGCAATTCTAAAAGTTTTCAAACACATTAAACATCTTTTAGTACAGCATACACACAATACACAAAGATCGTTAAAGTCTTTGCTGAGATAAATAAGTAAATGAAATAAGACTTTTCTGAGATAACGTTATTAATATAAAAAAAAGGCTTAGATTACATTTTTAGTTTCGAATTTCAATTTAAAACAAAAAATTAATTTTTTCCAAAAAGAGATGTGTGTAAGCACAACTTCAATCTAATTCTAAGTTTGAAATTATGAAAGACTGCTTTCACTTCATTAAAAGCCAAAGCTTGTTTCTTACACTTGTGATTATTTTAATTTTCAGAATAAAGTTCAAAAATCGAAATGTGATATTTATTGAAATTTTCAAATAATAAATAAACTAAAAATTTTTGAGTCTTAAGCAAAAGTTAAACGTCAGTCTGTGTGTGTGTGAGTAGGAAATAAACATACGATATAAATATGGATTAAAATAGCGATTTTGACTTGGTGAGGGCTCAATATTTTTCTAGAATACTTAGTGTTAGTAGTTATCTTACATTTTCTTCTATCGATCAAACACGTTAACTTCATCAAACCACCAAAGCACTTTCCTTTTATTTAAAGACTAATTCTGCTGTAATCTATCAAAAATATTGAATACGTTCTCCTTAATGCCAAATTAAAAAGAAAATTCGTATATATGTATATAAATGAAGAATAAATAACGATTAAAGCCTTTCCATGTAACTTAAAAAAAAAAAAAAAAATAAACAAACGATGAAAATAATTTCTTACAACAATGAAATATTCATATAAATAAATGTTATATGTAATAAATAGGCAATCAGTTTAGTTAACAGAAAGAAAGAAAAAAAAAAAAAACTTACGATTATATATATATATATGTATATATAAAGACGTGTAGTATAGAAAAATAATAAATTCGGCTTACAAAAAATTCTAGGGTTACCACGCTTACATAAAAATATTTTTACACAAATTTTGTTATACATTCACATAAGCCGTGACGCTGAGATACTGGTTGCCAGTGTATTGGTATGTACATGCTATATATTTTTGTATATTCACATACACACACACACACACGCGCGCGCGAGCACTCTGAAATGTAACGACAAAAAAAAAAATTGTAGAATGTTATGAGAGGTAAGAGAGAAGCTCCACAGTTATTAAAAATTTTTTATGTGTAGTGGTAAGTCTCCAAATAATGAAAAAAAAAAAAAAATTCTTTTTTTTTTTTCTAAGAGAACAAATTAATCGCAGTCTATTTTTTTTTGCTCAACAAGCAATTGCTGTAATCTCCTCTCTGACTTTTGTTTCAAAATTTTCGGCAAAAATTTATTTGCATTTACTGTAAGAGTTAGTAAGGAAAGCAATGAAGTTTTCAGAATTTATTTAATAAATAATTTGATGTTTCTCTCCTTTTTAAAGGTTGTAAGATTTCTTTTCTTCAGTTCAGCGTTATTTGAAGATCATTTCTTTTTTCTGTTTCTTTCTTCTTTTTTTTTTTTTTTTCATTTTTTGCACAGAGAGGAAAGTCTATCTTCTCATTCGCGTAGGTATATATACATATGCATAACAGAGAGTTAGGTAGTGAGTAGTGAGTGTCTGCATATATGCCTGTATGTATGTACATGTAGTGTATGTATACATATGTATATATAGTGCATTGTATTAAATTTCATCTTATACACACAAACAAAAGGCGGCAAATTTCCAGTATATAGCGTGTATAGCGTATGTTCGTTTAATTGAATTTAATGTAAATTCTTTATAATTTGATTATTTTCGCATTTTTTTCTTTTCTTTTCTTTTCTTTTCTTCTTAGAGAATCTCAAATTACAGAGTATACGGCAATAACAAAAAACCACTAAATATACACACAATCCGTATAGATTTTGATTTAAAAAATTTTATAAATTGTTTTTCTCTCTTCCTCTCATTCTCTCTTCCTTTCTACTACTACTCGATATATTTTACTTTTTTTTTTTTTAGTTTACAGTTTGATTCTAATTTTGATATACAAATTTTTCTCACACATTATTGTTTTAACACAAACTTGAAGTTCTTTACATATATATATATATATATATGTATATTTATTATAAGCCGTTCAAAATAAAGCTGCTCAAAATTCTCTACGTTATTATTAATTATAAGTATGTTGCTGTGGTGTTAGAAAAAAGAAAAACAAGAAACCACCGTTAATTTAAACGATCGATCTTTACCTTAACGTTACTCTTATAAGACTAAACTCTAGTTTAAAGCTGATGTAGCAACAAAGCGCTTGAGCGTTGGCAACCCATAGTTGAAATTGTTTTTTTTTTTTTTTTTTTTTTCTTTTTCACAAAAGTCGATACAACTACTACTACTACTAATACTAATAAACAATGACAAAAAATAATAAAAATCAACAGCAACAGCAACAACAATAGCAACGAACTAGAGAACCCAAACAACCACTATCTCAAGTATATATAGTACAATATCGGGGAGAAGAAACGTCATACACACATATACAACTAACTTATATATGAGAGTATACATAATATGAACTCAACAGTGTACACAAACAATCGATCTTTTTGTCTTTTATTTCTTTAAAGTTGGTACATCAGTTCGTCAGTCAGCTAAACAGCTAAACAGCTAACCAACTAACTAACCAACCAACCAGCCAGTCTGTCAGTGAGCCGGTCGATCAGTCAGCTTACCAATATATTTTTATGTCGTTAATTTTGAAAATGGTCGAGTACTGGTATAATAGTCGTTGCAGTTGTGTTGTCGTTGTCGTTGTTGCTCGTTGTCGAGTGCTGTTGCTGCTTCTGCAGTTTTAGGTTCACAGCGGTACAACAGTTTACGAGATGGGGTCGTATAGAGAAAGAAAACCAAAAAACAATAACATCATTAATAGTACTTACTTTGATTACGTTTAACTGAGAAGAAGTCTTGGATAAATCAGCTCTCTCTCTACAGAAATATGAGTAAGATTGTCTGAGAGTATGTACACAATTACGAAAAGGAATAAGAAAAGGGGACACATTTCGCTCTTTTTTTTTTTAATACATACACCGAGAGAAAGAAAGGCATGAATGTAATTTTTTAAGACATCCCTTGGCGAATGAAGTTTTTTACTTCACTTTATTGANTTTTTTTTTTTTTTCATTTTTTGCACAGAGAGGAAAGTCTATCTTCTCATTCGCGTAGGTATATATACATATGCATAACAGAGAGTTAGGTAGTGAGTAGTGAGTGTCTGCATATATGCCTGTATGTATGTACATGTAGTGTATGTATACATATGTATATATAGTGCATTGTATTAAATTTCATCTTATACACACAAACAAAAGGCGGCAAATTTCCAGTATATAGCGTGTATAGCGTATGTTCGTTTAATTGAATTTAATGTAAATTCTTTATAATTTGATTATTTTCGCATTTTTTTCTTTTCTTTTCTTTTCTTTTCTTCTTAGAGAATCTCAAATTACAGAGTATACGGCAATAACAAAAAACCACTAAATATACACACAATCCGTATAGATTTTGATTTAAAAAATTTTATAAATTGTTTTTCTCTCTTCCTCTCATTCTCTCTTCCTTTCTACTACTACTCGATATATTTTACTTTTTTTTTTTTTAGTTTACAGTTTGATTCTAATTTTGATATACAAATTTTTCTCACACATTATTGTTTTAACACAAACTTGAAGTTCTTTACATATATATATATATATATATGTATATTTATTATAAGCCGTTCAAAATAAAGCTGCTCAAAATTCTCTACGTTATTATTAATTATAAGTATGTTGCTGTGGTGTTAGAAAAAAGAAAAACAAGAAACCACCGTTAATTTAAACGATCGATCTTTACCTTAACGTTACTCTTATAAGACTAAACTCTAGTTTAAAGCTGATGTAGCAACAAAGCGCTTGAGCGTTGGCAACCCATAGTTGAAATTGTTTTTTTTTTTTTTTTTTTTTTCTTTTTCACAAAAGTCGATACAACTACTACTACTACTAATACTAATAAACAATGACAAAAAATAATAAAAATCAACAGCAACAGCAACAACAATAGCAACGAACTAGAGAACCCAAACAACCACTATCTCAAGTATATATAGTACAATATCGGGGAGAAGAAACGTCATACACACATATACAACTAACTTATATATGAGAGTATACATATTATGAACTCAACAGTGTACACAAACAATCGATCTTTTTGTCTTTTATTTCTTTAAAGTTGGTACATCAGTTCGTCAGTCAGCTAAACAGCTAAACAGCTAACCAACTAACTAACCAACCAACCAGCCAGTCTGTCAGTGAGCCGGTCGATCAGTCAGCTTACCAATATATTTTTATGTCGTTAATTTTGAAAATGGTCGAGTACTGGTATAATAGTCGTTGCAGTTGTGTTGTCGTTGTCGTTGTTGCTCGTTGTCGAGTGCTGTTGCTGCTTCTGCAGTTTTAGGTTCACAGCGGTACAACAGTTTACGAGATGGGGTCGTATAGAGAAAGAAAACCAAAAAACAATAACATCATTAATAGTACTTACTTTGATTACGTTTAACTGAGAAGAAGTCTTGGATAAATCAGCTCTCTCTCTACAGAAATATGAGTAAGATTGTCTGAGAGTATGTACACAATTACGAAAAGGAATAAGAAAAGGGGACACATTTCGCTCTTTTTTTTTTTAATACATACACCGAGAGAAAGAAAGGCATGAATGTAATTTTTTAAGACATCCCTTGGCGAATGAAGTTTTTTACTTCACTTTATTGATACGCTTGTAATACCCAGAGATATAACTCGATCCTTTGATCCGTGTTGTTTTATTTATTCCAAAAACTACATACACGGAGAGAAAGAAAGGCATAAATTTAATTTTTTAAGACATCCCTTGGCGAATGAAGTTTTTTACTTCACTTTATTGATACGCTTGTAATACCCAGAGATATAATTTGATCCTTTGATCCGTGTTGTTTTATTTATTCCAAAAACTACAACCTCAAATAACTTTGTGCAATAAAAAGGAACAATCACGAGCTCAACCGCATTCAGTTCGTCAATAAAACATCTATTCGTCCTAACGAATGTTTGAAAAGTGCGTGATTGACGGCTAAAAAATTATTTTAAAACGAGTGCAGCTTCGATACTTTTAACGGTATAGGTAAACTATGTTGCCCTTTGGATTTTTGAAATAATAAGATTTTGATTAATCGAGTCGTAGAAAATAATTGATAAAAAAATTAAAGTAAAAACGAAAATATACTTAAAAGTACTTTTTAATTACGCTTTGATAAAGGGGAGTGGAAGAGCACTACAATACGACTACACGCAACTGAATTGGGGGGTAATTATTATTTTTTCACTTTTATCACTTAAAAAAAAAAAATTGCTTAGGCTAGAATAATGATATCCTTAGAGATTCTTCTCTGGATATAGCATACAATTTCAAGAGGATGACAAATGGAAGAGTTGAAATTATTTCATACCAAGTCTTCTAACTAATTTTCCGATGGTTAAAGGGAGAAAAACTCTTTCGAGTTTTAATTCAAGTTGTCTATAAATACAATTCCGCACAATACAATATCGGATTTATAAAAAGAAACCCGCAATAATAATAAATTTGAAAAGCAATTTTTTATGACAGTCGAAAGTTGTTCAAAAAGAAAAAGCGCTTAGGAGCATTTTCCCTTTTTTCCCAATTTTAATGGCCTTAATGTACTTGTGGTCTTACTCCTTACGATAAATCTTTGCTGCCCATTTCTTTAAGGACTTTTCCTTCTTTTGCTTTAAGCAATTTCGAGATCCTTCCTTTGGTCGGTCAACCGCTGAACTACTGACCGACCTTGGCAAAAAGAAAGTTTGGACCGATTATTATCTAACATTTAACGACGATCTTTATATTGATCAATAAGCTACTTGGTGAATATTTTGCGCTTTAAATTCACCTGACATCGTGTACTTAATTTGGTTTTTGAATACTGAGAGGCTTTCAGATAAAAACGACTTTAATATTTAAGAGAATATATTCGCCTGCGCAATAAGCTTCTAATTGTGTTTGTGTTAAATGACCGGACAGTTAATATTTATTATATTCCTTTGTGCAACGGTGTTAAGTATAGTTCTACTAGGTCTGCTTGCAAAGACTTATGCAAATGCAAGAGGAAGAGAGGAAGAGAGATAGACTTTACGAATTTTATATTAAGAATATTTGTTTTTTATAAACAAATATTTCTTCTCAGTGTGCAAAATTTTATTTTATTTAATCTTTTTTCTTTCTAAACGCAATATAAATCCACCGCAAATCCAGGAAACAAACCTAAAAAGCAAGATTTTACTAAACAAACTTCTTTCTTTTCTTTTGCATACAATAAGCCCAAGAAAAAAAAATGATGACGTAGTAGTAAATACAAAGAAAGAAATACAAAGAAAACGAATGAGAAAAAAAAAAAACCCAAAGAAATCCAGATCTTTTTACAACAACAAGAACAACCTTATATGCTTGCATTCACACACATACACATACATGTACATACAAGCACACAGAGGCATATGTGCACATCTCTAAACTCTAATTTCTCTATACATGGGCTAAAGAGAATCAAACTTATTTACTCGTTACTATACGTATATATATACAGTCAACGCCGCAATAGCAACCACGATCATCATATAGTTAAAGGTGTTAGTTTTCTTGGTACGTTTTATTTAGTAGTTACATGTATGTATCTGCGAGCGTGTGTCTAAATATATATATATATATGTGTGTTTGTGTGTGTGTGTGTATGTTCTTTTTTACTGAGGTATTTTATTTATTTTCTTTTATATAATAATAATAATAGCATGACGTTGCCTTTTACTTGCTTTTCGCTTTATTCCGCAATTTCTTGTTTTCGTCGTCCAACTTATATCGTAAAGATACATATCTATATATATGTACATACGTATGAGGAAAGCAAATTCTCACCAATACTATAGCACTGATTATTAATAAAATAATTCGTGTTAGTAAAGCCTACCGGCATGACGTGAAACATACGTCAAAGTTATGAGAAATGAGAGAGTTATTGCACTTTTTCCATATATGCATATATGTGATTCTAGAGGATTTATTTTTATTAATTTGTTAAAGTTGAACACTTAAATTGATCATAAATTTTTTTTTTTTTTTTTCTAAAAATATCTCTGATATATGGAAGCTTGCTTTGTTGTTCTCACGGTCCAGGTAATGGACATTCAAAAAAGTTATAAATAAATCTTTTCTAAGTCATTTTCGTCATCGTTTAAATACAAGTTATTACTGTTGCTACCTTTTCTTTAATTATTATCGTCTTTATTTTATTGAAGAATTTTTTTCGGTGAGTTGTTTACGATTCAAATTATGAAGTCAAGTCAAAACTATGCAAATGCAAAGAATACGCAATCGCGTACGAATATATATATGCAGTAGGCGATCATCTTAAAGTTTGCTATCTTACATACTACACAAACTAAAATGTTAGTCGGTTATATAGCATAACGGTTTATAGTCAAGAAAAAAAAAAAAAAAAAGAAACGAAAAAACTTTTGCTTACTTTTCAACGATCAGTAATGTGAACATAAATAATTTTCGCCTAAAAATATTATCGATGAAAGAAGCGATTATATCTCTCGTTTTCGGAAACTAGAATAAAGATTTATTCCCCCGACATGGCGATCGATATAACGCAGAGTGTGTATCACTGCTACTCAACCGTTCGAAAATTAAAATTAAGAAAATTAAAGATGTACATGCTCAATACCTTATGGACAACATATTCGGCTTAGTTCGCATATGATATTTGACAGTCATGGCCATAGATGTATTAAGTAGAAAACTTAAAATTAATTTATTATTTAATTATTTTATTATTATAATTTGGAAAACAAAAAATGTGATTTTCCGTTCGTTAACTAAACTAAAGCTGATGTGCTGTCAGCTTAACTGAACAGTGTAAGGATTTATAGGAAGAACTTTCGAAGCCATGTTTGTTTGTTTTTGTTTTTTTTTGTTGATTAACTTTAATTAACCGTAATTATTATTTCAATATACAATGCATTGGCCAATGATACCCCATACTGATAAAGAAATGTCCTTTGTAGACTACTTTTGGTCGTCTTGCTTTGCTGTCAACATTTTCCGGGATGGTTCCCCATACTGATAAAGAGATGTCGTTTGTAGACGACTTTTGATCGTATTGCTTTGCTGCCAAAAATTTCCGGGATGGTTCCCCATACTTATAAAGAGATGTCCTTTGTAGACTTTTGTGTAGTTTTGGTTGTATTGCTTTGCTGCCAAAAATTTCCGGGACCATCGTGACAATGTATGTTCATGTTTTGTCTCTCTGATTACTGCATTCAATGTCTTTGAGTTGTTTAGCAAGTGTCCATAGAGCAACTTTAAAAGTGTGTCTTGAATCTATAGGCACCCAGTTTAAAAAAAAAAGCAAAGAAAGGCATGGCTCCGATAACACGATACCAATCTTGAAAGATATATCAAAATCATTTTACAGACTTGCTACAAAAATTATCGATCTGTAAGCCATACATTCAAACTTTTATATATTTTCTTACCATTAGAAGTGAATGAAATTTGCTTCTAGCAGAATATTGTTTCAATTCGTACGACACAACTGATAAGTTTAAGGAGCAACGCTCACGAATTCTTTCCAAAAGTCCTTCGATCTTATATTTCATGCACTTTCAAATTGTTAACAGTATTTGAATAACAAAAGAAAAAACTCGACAATAAATTGTAAAAATTTTGTATAAAATTATTTTAGTATTAATTACGATTGAAAAAATCTTTATTTATAAAGTAATAAATAGCATAAAAGAACACGCTCAACTTCCCACATAACTACCGACAAAAGAAAAATGGCAAATAAATAATTAAACCGTGAGCTTGAAATAGGTCCGAATACTTAATGACACACATAGGCAAACGTATAGAGCTATCGAAGCATATGCAATAATTTCATCATCATTTGAATAGACATACATACATATGTAGGCCCATGTTTACTACTTTTATTCATCGTCAATTTGTAATTTATAACTGCCCGCATAGTTAACAAACATTTATAAATTTATGTGGAAAAGTAGTTTTCAAGTCATCGCTACCACACACTGAGACCCAGCTGTTCTGACGTCAAAATGAAAGGCAGAGGGTAACGCGTGTAAGCTTAAGAAATAAAAATAGAAATTCATAAGACTTTTTATATGAACGAATTCTCAAGTGTAACATCGGTTGCCCGATCAGTCAGTCAGTCAGTCAGTTATTCAGTCAGTCAGTCAGTCAGTCAGTCAGTTATTCAGTCAGCCATTCATTCATTCATTCATTCATTCATTTACTCATTCACATCTCATAAGAAAAAACTATATTAAATATTTATACGCGACAACCGAGCACAATATCAGCCGTTCAACTGCGGGTTGAACGCACGCGTCAATGACTTTCTATGCGAACAGGAAAAGGGAAACAAATGTATGCAGTTGTTTTTCATACGTAAAACAAATATTTCGTAGTTTTTTCTTAATATACACATATGTATATATATATACATATATATATATATATATATATATATATATATATATATTTGTATATATATATATTTATATATAGCTGTTATAAATTTTATAATATTTTGCGCCATTGAATTTACATTCAAAAGCTAATACAAACAACTAACACACAAACTTCATTTATATACGTAAACACGTATATAAGAAAAATATCTAATTAGAAAAAAAACACGTATACGAGGAGCGTATATAAGAATAAAACATAATAGTTTTATACAAGCTTTACTTTGGTTCCTGCAATCGTATTATCATCGTAATGACGGTAAATGCCTCTTCAACGTTCAGTAGATTAAGATATGTGCATACAGCATATAGCCTATATAGGAGTGAACGTCAAATATCTTTACTTAATACCTATTTATCTAATTGCACACTAATTGCATTTGGAATTTTAGTGTTTCTCTAAGTTATCCCTAAGGCAACATTGTTTTCATTTTATTTGTAACTCTTTTGCAAACAGTGGAAAACATTTTTGGTACCACTTAAATATTTCCTCCTTTAATCTGCTCCTCCTTCTCCTCCTCCTCCTCCTCTTCCTCATTTCCTTTATTTAACACTAAAGAAAACATGTGCGGACGGAGATAGTAAAGCTTTCCTCATTTTTTTCTTGTGTACTTCAGAGTAAAGAAAGAAAGAAAGGCTGAATGAAATACTTTTTCGCTATCGAACAGTAGAGAAAAATGCTGAATAAAGTTTATTTCAAGGTGTTTATAAAAGAGTAGAGTATTTGATTAGAGCGACCAAAACTTTAGATGACAATCTTACTGGTTTTTGTTAGTCTTTTGCATGTCTTGTACTACTTACACTATGAGGCTGTTTTTGTAACCATTTTCAGAACTTAGTGGCATATTTAGTTTGATATATCCTTAGTAACATCGAGGAAAGCGTCGATATGCTAGATTGCAAGTCTACCTACTTATAGCTTTTAACAGTTCCTTTATGGGCCTCTTTTTATTGTTCTAAAATTCGTGAAAATTCATATCAAGAATTAAAATTGTTCACAGATATTTTCAATTGCTTTCCATCAGCTACGTCATTATCCCTCCCGTGTCATCACAGCAAGGACTCACGCGAACTAAATCAGAAAATTGAAGTTATGCAGATTATGTCTGCAGATACCGATATGTTGGAGCTCGATTTCCATACACTGGCCTTAATGAGTGGGTATTTCAGTTTCGTTACCAAGCGGATGTAGTTCTCCGATTCCACTTTGTTTTGTTATTTCATGTTCTTTTCTTCTAAAGAATTGTCATAATTTGTGTTGAGTTTTCTGTCATAATTGTAAATTTTTTCTCACTTGCATTTTTTTACCATTATACCTCGTCTCTTGATGTTCCCCCCTCTCCTTAACTTATACATGAAGACTTTTCTTTTATAACAACAATATTACAACAATACGTACATACATACGTATGTATGCTAAACCGTATATGAACGTACGTATGTACGTACAAGTGTATGGGTACAAGAAATATGTTGCGGATCAAATTGATGATGATGAACGCATACTAACTGTTCTTTTTTCTTTTTTGTTTTTTTTGTTTCTTATGTCTTTCGCTAAATACGTGTTTTTTGTTTGTTGCAAGGTTTTTCTTTTTGAATTTCTTGGACAAGTGTAACACGTGTGATAAGTCAAAAAATATTATTGTTGTCTTACATCATCATTATCATGATTATTGTGGTCAACATCAACATCATAATAATGAATATATGCACGTTTATAACATCTTTATACAAACATATCGAATCATTGTAAATGCGCTATTTGTGCTTGCAAACACATGTGCATCCATATACATATGGGAACACATTGTCATAAGCGAAACGTAAACGAATATGATATACAACATATACATACATACATACATACATACATACATCGATGTTCGTATACATTTATTTATACACGTATCTTAGATTTAATTATATAGGTTTCTGTGCACAAGTCAGTGACACTAAGATCTCATTACACACAAATTTATTCTATAACCGCAAACTCTACACACAGATAAATTGTAATAATATAAGAGGCAGATTACTTCTAAGTTAAAAAAAAAAAAAAAAATCAAACAATAAAATCTGCTCTCAAGCAAATTGTAAACACCCGTCATCTAGGTTCAAAAATCAGCTAAACATTTTTAATGCTTTGTTCGTGGGTGAGAACGACTGCAGCCTAATTATACGTTGAAGCTGAATAGGAAGTTTAATAATTGTTGCAGTTATACAATATTTAGAAAATATTCATCAGAGATCCACAAGGCAGTCGAAGTGATTCCTTTGCTTGCTATATATATGCTATACGTTCTCTGGCGCTGTGCTAAATGTCGCCTCGTACAATAATTGTTGTTCGTCCTTTCAAACCCTCAAACCGGTAACGTTTGAAGTTTTGAGTATGAGAATACAAAATAATTTTCGTTGGACAGAACATGAGTTCGAACTTTCCTTCAACATGAATACACGTCTTTCTCAGCGTTGTCGCCCACTCGTCCTGGAGTTATCTGTATACCGCACAACACACTACCGTGACTCGTCGTTTTCGAAACTTGGTGGGTGTCCGCCTTTGGAACAACCCACTTGCAGTGAGCTTTCCTGCTGATGTCTCCACTTTCAAGGCGAACATTCACAAACATTACTCCATTTTTACAACCCACTTTTCCTTTAACTGTCTACTGGACGCAATTTCTACGCTCTACCGTTAGCGATTATTTAGCCATATTTTCCCGAATTATGTCAATGTGCATACATTAAGAAACCTTTGAATATCTCTGCACTTTTATAATATTAATAACTTAGTATAGTTTATTTTACTTGGAGGGGAAAGCCTACCTCAAGCATCCAAAAATCCTAAAATGAACTGATCACTAAAATCTTGTTAGAGACCTCCGATAAACCACAATTATATCCCATGATTTTAAGATTAAAATATCGTTAATATTTTTATCGCACACGGAAAAGTAAGTAAAAGTTGACGGAGAATAAAATTCAATTTTCACTGAACGAATAAATGATTGAAATATAATCTTACGCTTATTCGATTCGATTAAAAATATTTGTCCTTGACTGTTACTAACGCAATGACAAATTTGTTATTCTTCATGCTTGTAGTAATAAAAAAAAAAAAAAAAAAACGTAGAAACTTATGAGCCGGCACTTAGAGGCTCTTTCTTATGTAATCCGAGAAAATACTTTACTTTGTCATTTGATTTGAAACTTAATGGATTTTTTGTGTTTTTAATTTTTAATTTCTTCAACATTTTTACACATTTTTACACATTTTAATTTTGCATTCTATAATCAAGTAATTAAATTAATGTCAAAGATAATAAGAGTCATTGTATGGAATATGCAAATAGTATGTATGTATGTATGTATATATGTATGTATGTAATGTATGTATTTTTCTATGCATTTACATCAGGTTTGTTATAGTAATTAAGATTCATTGAATGAGATGAATTCAAGAATTCTAAACTTCTCTTCGTTACAAATCTTGATTTTATGCATAATTTACGATTTTAGAAGACATTATTATCGTTTACTTAACAATGTTGTTGTTTGATATAATGGCGTCCTATTTATTGGAGTTATAAAATTAGCGAGAATCAACTTCAGAGGCACATAATGAGAAATGCAATTTTTTTAGAAAATTGACTGTGTGTGCACATATGAAAAGTGCATTTACAGCCAAGGATATGTTAATAGCATAGACTTCATCCTGTCGTGGATAACACAAAAGCATATTAAAAAAAAAAAATATTAAAAAAAATTGAAACAAAATTTACTCTTTGATCGTAAAAGATCGAAAAATGTTTGGTTGTCACATTCTTTCACTGAGAAATGGAAAAGAAAAGGTATGAAGAAAATTTGCATATTTTTAATAAAACGTTTAAAACGTTTAAAAACACGAGCAAAGAACTGTCGAATAAAAGCTTTTTACGCAATTGTCTTCTAAAATGAGGATAATATTGTTAAAGGGTTAAGGCAGTGGTGTTCAACCTGTGGGGCGCGCAATGCTGTTGCAAGGGGAACATGTAGCTGTTTCCAAAATGTCATTTTCAAATACAAACCAAAAAAGTCAAATAAGTGTCAAAAAAAATGAATCAGCAGTATACGTAATCCACAATCCTCGCCGCGGACTTTTGGTGTACAAATCTATGCTAAAACATCCAATTCATACTCTTCTTCGAATCGAAATATCTCGCTTTCGCGTTTGGAGCCGAGTACCGCTGGGGCGTGGAATAAAAAGATAAGCACTTGCAACATCCCGGTTATTCTCGTGCTTACTCGCGCCAAACTTCAGTAAACAGAAGCATCTGATCGTTTCGGTTTTTTTTTTTTTGTTTTTTAAAAGGGGGCGCATTAATTTTTTTTTTTAAAAAGGGGGGGCGCCGGTACAAAAAGGTTGGGAACCACTGGGTCAAGATATAAAATCAAAAATTTTTATTTGTCTTGATTGAAACATGGGAAAAATTTTGAAAATTTTCGAAACTCTTTTTCCCTTTATAACATATATGTAACGAAAGAGGGACGGACGACGGATTGAAAAGTAGATTTTATTAAATTGATTTAAACTCTGATATTGAATATTGAGGATAAATATGTGCAGTTGTTTATGATGGCGAGAATAATTAAAAATTTTCCTTAACAAGTAGTTTTAAAGAATGTTGTATATTCAAAAATAAGAAGAAGAATTTGAAATTATAAATTTACAATGTCACATTTCCAAGATCACTCTCTTCCTCTCTGCGCCATTTGAAAATGAAAAGTTGACAAATCCTTTAAGAAGCACATTTTAGAAGCAACATATGGTTTGAGTTTAGTCTCGACTTTTTTTTTACATAAAACCTTTTTCTCTTTTCGACTGTCAACCAACAACAATTCAATCGCGCGAGTTCTTGCAAAACTTAATTGAGGTCAATTTAGTTCGAGTTCATTTGAGATGCAATCGAAAAGTTTGTGTGCAAACCATTGTCACCATCTTCACTCACTTTATTCCTTTGTATTTTATTTCACATTAAATTCTAATATTATTTTCTACAAATTTATTTTTTAAAATTCGAAAGCCAAACGATGAACAGATTAAATCAATTTTTATATTTTATGAAAAAAATTTCAAAATTTCATAATAAATTTTGTATTTTCTAACTGATTTTTTTTTTTTTTTTTTTTTTGTATAAATAACTGAAAATTTTGCAGTTTTGCGATTTATAAGTGAGAAGAAGTACTTATATGAAACTAATACCATTTGAAAGTGCTTTGCTAACTGATGGTGACCTCTAATGTTATTTTATCTAAGGGGGAATGAAAATATCTAAAGTTCAGATGACCTATCGAGGCAGTAAATAAAATGAAATTAAATGTAATTCGCTTGCTTGCTGACTAAGTAGAAAAGAAACAAAAAAAAAACAAAAAACGTCTTATAAGCACAGATCTTGCACAGATCAAGCGAACAGTTTATCAATAAGAGTTTAACAAAGGAAATTTTAGAAGAGATAAAAAGAGATAAAATTATATGCTTAAAAACGTCTTTTCGGGATAACTGTGATGAGCCTTTAGAACTGAAATGCCAGCTTTCCGTCAAATGGAATGTGATAAGGAATTGGCTGGAGATAAATTTGCTCGACATTAATAATCGACTTTCGAATCAAATTTTAGCTATCCTCTCTTCATTTTGTGACGGTTCACAAAAATTAAGAGGTTTACGTAAATTTAATGTAAAATAGTGAAAAATATTTATTCCATTGTATTCATCAATATCTATATATAAAAAACCGATATCTACAAAATCGCCAAAAGCACCAAAACACGTCTAGCTTTTATATCTGTCAAAAATAAACTAAAAATTCAAAATGGCTGATAATGTCAACATATGTTGGGGGCATATATACCCAAAAAAAAAAAAAAAAAAAAAAAATTAAAAAATTGAATTCACTTAGCTCAGGAAACTTGAAAAGCCACCTCCTTCTTTTCGAACACACCCCATATGTTGTGAAAAATTATTTGTTATAGATATTATGAAGTGAATATTTGATTTGTGCGATTTTTTTTATGCGATCACTATCTGTCGCACAAAAATACGTTGAACTGTACGCTGAACTCATGCTACTAAACAATGTTCTAAGCTAAGAATAGATGATCCCTGTGATTAAATACCAAAAACATGCAAATTTACATACATTGACAGATAAAATAGCACAAAATTTAAAATCAAAATTTTAATAAAATATATTTTAATTATATATAATTAGGCTTAAGCTTAGTTGACAACATTGTTTAGCAGTTTTAAGATGAAAAAAAAGTAATAAATATAAATACAAATATATATATATATGTATATGTATATATGTATATATGTATATATGTATATAAGTTTATATATATATATATATATATATATATATATTTGTCATTTTATTTAATTTCTCTTTTTAACTTTTGTTAATTTGTATATATAGTCAGTCACGAATTTCTACTTTAGTTTTATAATATCATTGTATTTTATTATGTCGGCATACAATAGCTAGCTGTTCGGTGTGCATTACTTTCTGTGGTTTTATTTGAAGACCAGTAATAGAGAGGGGAATTCATTGTATTACAACAGTCTTCCTAATACAAACAAAAAAGGAAAAAAAAAATAAATAAAAAATAAATAAACAAATCCTCATCACCTTTAATGACCTTCAACTGGCAAAGAATTATTTGCATTAGTGAGTCCGAAATGTACTCGTTATTACTTGAAAGGCCTAAAGAGCGTATCTGATATTTAAAAATTCCTAACAATTGTTTAATTTTTTATAAAATTGTTGTTATATAACAATTTCTTCTTTCCATTAATAAAACAAAGAGATTATTAGAAGAATAGCGTTTGGAGCAAATAATCCCATCTATAGACATCCTGAAAACACCTTACACGTTCTTAATCCTCCTATTAAGATAGGCTGTTGAGAAAGCATCGCCTGACCATTTGCATAATTAGAGTCACTTTCTAAATCGATCTAAGCTTGTCCTGTCCTGCCTGTCTGTCTGTCCGTCTTGTTTCTTGTGTGTTTTTGGGTGGCAAACTTTTAAGATATTTTTTTGATAAAATTTGTTATTCCGACATATTTTGGTTCAAGGACGAACGCTATTGAAAATATTTTGGATCGGACAATTTTTCCGGCCACTTCTCACATTACAACTTAATTCCAAAAGTCGTCATAGACGAATAAGTGTAGGGTGGAGTCTGATATTTAATAGTGGGTCGTAGCCCGCTATAGTAGTTTTACTTATTAACATTAATTTTTTAGATTCTAAGTTACCATAGAAGTGAACGGTCGAACTGTCGAAGTAAAATGTTAATGTCATCAAACAAAACATCATGAAGCCGTTCAAAATTAATTAGCAATCATTTTGCGATTATCGGAATAAAATCGTTTAGAAGTTGAAGAATTTAATTGACAGACTATTGGATCGAGGTTGCTACGCTCGAGATGAACAAGAGACCAACACAATTTTTCATTTATTTTTTTTCTTAACATTTACTCAGAGATTAGATTTAAAAACTGTTTTAAGCTTTTACACTGATACTGATTCAAGAGATGAGTTAAAGGAAACAAAATAAAGTTTTTATATCTTCGCTGACGATGTAATCCTAGATCTCATTGTGTATTCATTAAACTCATACTAATGTAAAGACAAAATTAATATAATCTCTACAGCACAGATACAAGTACATCACTAATACCATGCAACACATTAATTGTATAATAATGCCTGTAAATGCATGTATAGTGAATGCATATATATATACATATAAATACATATATATATATATATATAGATGGGTATATATATATATATATATATCTTCAATACAATGTATTATATACGTCATTTGAGCTTAGAGTATAGTTAAGTAAGGTATATAAAGGAAAGATCTCTTGTAGATGTCCGCTCGTGCCTTTACAACTTGGCATAGAAAAGTCGTGAGTTTCAGCATAAAAAAAAAAAAAAAAAAAAAAAAAAAAAAAAAAAAAAAAAA
>KK502532.1:359476-378736 GCA_000688735.1 Glossina austeni | reverse complement strand
TTATATGCGTAGCAACAGACACGACCCTCTCGGTAAAAATGCAAACAAAAAGTTGAAAGCTCGAAAATAAAAAAAAAAAAAAAAAAAAAAAAAAAAAAAAAACAGAAATAATTACAGACACAGTCAGATGGCATAAAAATGTACTTTGAACGGAGTAACGTAGCAACGTAGTAACGTAGTGTGAGTAATATTACTTTTCTGCTTTTCTTTTTCTTTCTTTCTTTTTTTTTTTGTTTTTTTGTTTTTTTGTTTTTTTTTTTTGCTTTTCGTTAATAGCTAAAAGTGACTAATTAACTGTTGAGCTACCTCACTCTACCACCATATGCATGCATTTACAACAACATGTAAAGAAAAACAAACATAGATACAATAGAGTAACAAACCAATACCGAAATTTTACGTTAGTGATAGTCGCGCTTGCAGTGGTGGCGTTGATTGTGATGTATTCATGTGTGTGTGTGCGTGTGTGGTTATATATACCAAAGTCAAAAGAAAGATAATAGAAGGATAAAACAAGGTTTACAATGAAATTTAGACACTCTTCATCGACGAGTGACGAGTGAATGTGTGGCTCGTCATTGGTGGTGACGTCGGATATTCAAGCTAAGAAAGCAACACAAGGCTTCAGGCAGGTATACTCTCTCTGCACAACAATTAGCGGCATCTATGAGCATCTATGCGAAACAGAGATCGGGACACATATCTTTACATGGCGTTGGTGGACGTTTTCCGCCTTCAAAAGTTCTACTTAACATCTCTTATTATTTATAAATTATTTTTGAAAATATTTGCAAATTTTTTACTATTCGAACATTTACACATGCCAACATTAAAGCATTTGAATGAGTTGCTAAAGTTTTATCGTGATCGCCTCCTCAATATACGCCCAAAATTTTACATTTTCCGGAAAAAACAATAACTTATTACTGATGTACAAAGATCTGAGTACAATATTATACAAAATTTTCTGAATATTTTTTTAATTCAATTCGTTTTTTTCTTTCATCTTAGAATTATATTATATATGGTTTTTGAGGTTAGGTTAACTCGAATAATAATCTTATTCAATATTACGACAAACTCAACATGCAAACTGGAATCGCTTTAGAGTTCTTGAACGTAATTCTCAGTTATTCGCCTGATGGTTCTCTTTATCGAACAACGTTTAAGGATTAGTTAGTTGATAGTAGTCGATAATGTCCGAATTGTTCTCGATAACGAATATAATCGTTCAATACTGTCCGCACCGTCCTTGTTACGATTCGTCACACGAACTAGTTGTATATTAGCAGAATAATAAAAACCGATTCCTAATTTAATCAAGGCTATCTATTCGTCTCTCCGTTCAAGGATAAAAATGCAAATGCTTTTATAAAATTGAAAAAACCCTAGAGGAACTTGACTCAATTAAACTTCCTATAGGAAGCATGAATCTAAGTGTTAGCTTGAGAACAACTTGAGAATCGATCCGTTAAAACAAAATTATGGCACACTCTCACCTACTAGCGTCATCTATTTACTTAAATCCGCGAATGTGTTTGGACATTGCTTCAGGACAAATTCTATTTTGGGGGGGTTAAGAGGACACAGCACGTCCATCCATTCCCACTCAAGCTAAGATAAACTAGACCAGTAGAAGTAATTCAACTAAAACGATTTTACAGCAATCTACAAGATCCAGCCGATTAATCGAGCATATATATATATATATACGATTTTGTCTAATCCTTGAGTATTACAACACATTTAGCGCATTTAGTATGCATTCCCCACCTATCGGTGATTTTGGGAATAAAAACTTTAAACATCATTTCACGTACATGAACAACATATTTCAGGTGTTGGAGGGAATCATGCATCAGTGCGCAACCGCAAACGCATGCATTAACATGAAATAGCTTCGAAATGACACATAAACACATGTAAAACATTAACTATTTATGTATACATGTATATGTAGGCTAACGTACACAAAGTAATGGCGTAAAATCTTAGTTAAATGCGAAGATTTTTTTAATTATAAAAAAAAAAAAAAAAAAAAAATTCATATATTGTGTGTATATAATAATTACCCATTAAATTAAAGTTTACACATTTCCTAAGAGCCAAACAATTGAGTTTTGTTAAATATAAAAAGATATTACAACATATTAAGTAAAATTACATAAAAGCTATCGAAGTCAACTAGACAAAGTAAACTAAAGGCTTAAAGTCGTAGTAGTATGGACGAGCCTAGCCTAGCCTAGACAATCACTTCTTATATATTTTGAAATATTTTCAAAGAATTTTTCTTAATTTGATTTCCATTATTCTCAAAAAATATCAGTGACATCGGACATGAAGTGTTATTTGCATGAAAACTCGAATGAATCGAAACTCGATATTTTTTTTTTTACATAAACGTTAGGATGCTCTCCTCCCGCCTGTTTAAGTAAATCGACAATGATTGTTAAGTCGCTCTAAGTGAACTTGTAGCAAACCTCTTGTAACTGTCCTCTTAACCTATCCTAACTTTGGAACACCCATGAGAAAAGAAATAGATTAACGTTGAGAGTAATTTTTGTATGAAAAGAGAGTCAATGGCGTTTTCTTTTTTTCAAACGTACATAGCCCTAATAAGTGTATTTATTGTTATTAGATTTTTATAATTTATTTAATCCAAAGAAATAAACTAAGAAGTAAGATGACTATTAGCAACTAACTAATTCTATAGTAAATATAAAATTTTTATAGAAAAATTTAATAAAAAAAAAAAAAAAAAGGAACGGAAAGTAAATCCTATTGATTCAGTCTTCAATCTATGTTGACAGCTGTGCGCGCTTTCAATAAATCCTGGAGAGTGAACTACAAATTAGCGGCAATGTGTGAGTGTATTTATAAGCGATTACTACGTGTTTACTTTATGTTTGTCAATTTATTGCGAACGGATTGTCTGTCTGTCTGTCCGGTATAGCTCATCTATCAATCGAAATATATATATATATATATATATATATATATTTATATATATGTGAAGTGTTTTAACTTAACATTCAGACTTTTGTATCAATTTACAAATTTTAATTGTCGTGTTCTACAATATGTTCTGTCTATACTGTTTTACCGGGCCGGCAGACGTTCAAAAAACAATTCCGACATTGCAATGACGACTTGATGACGTTGACGCTGATCATGATGTGTTTGTTGTTGGCTAGAGTTTCCCATAATCATCATCATCATCATCATCATCATCATCGAAAACTTAACAAAAACAATAAGCGATTGGAACAAAAAAAAAATTGTCACAATAGTATATACAAATATATATATATATATATATATATATATACAATGTATGTAGCAAACAATTCGCAATTCGTCAAGTTAATCGTCGAAGCGTCAATGCAACATCTGATAATTATTTCAATTCCAATTTGCAATTGCAATAACATGCATAAGGAACGCACTTTTCGTACCATGCGCCCGACACAGACGACACATCGTTCAAACACATTTTCCGCTCGCTTGTTCCCTCTCTCTCTCGCTCGCGCTCTCTTTCTTTTGTTTTTCGTCTCCCGTCTTGGGGATTTCATATAAAAGCTTTTTTATATATACGTCCATCCATTTACACATATACAATAATACGTTCAACTACATACGCGTACATTGTTATTTAATCATTTGAAAACCGTATGGCATTGTTTTTAGAAGTGCCTAACTATGTATGATGCGACACTAGGCATGCGCTTTAGGATTTTTCCTTTTTTTCCATACCATTCCTGAGCATGCGTGCGTGTGTATGTGTGTGTATTTTTTCATTTTTTATTATTTAAGTTGACGTTGTTATTCGTTACCTCTATAAGGCTTGTAGTTGGCACATTTGATGTTTTTGATGTTGTTGCGCCTCTGTTATTGCATCATCTATATATCGCTTAAGGTTTTCATATTTCACTCGTGTAAAGTTTATTTTCCACCGGTATATATATGCTTGTGTGTGCGTCTCTGTCTCTCTCTCTCTCTCTCTCTCTCTCTCTCTCTCTCTCTCTCTCTCTCTCTGTGTGTGTGTGTATATGTGTGTGTGCGTGTGTGTGTGTTTTTCCACGTTTTTGTATGTTTGCGAAAGTTTGAAATGTTCTTAGAATCTTTGCAATTTCTATGATGTTTATGTTTCTAGATATGCGCACATTGGTATGTTTGTGTATATTATTTATATTGTATGTTTGTATGTATTTTATTGCCGTTTTCCTTGCTAGATTGTTAGTTTGGTTAGTTTGCTTACAACTAACTGACTGGCTGACTGGATGGACGGATGGATGGATGGATAAATGGATGGGTAGTTGGTTGGTTGCGCAAATAGAAACAATCAATGGGCTGGTTGTTGGTGGCGGCTACAATCATGTTGATATGGTGGTGACGACGCAACTTTTGATGATCATCTTTACACAACTTACAAATATTTCGTATTCTTCGTCATTCTTGACGTTTTTCTCTTTTTGCAATGATCAACGACCAGCGCTCATATACAATAGAAGCAACGAACACAACAACAAAAAAGACAACAACAACAACAACATCTACAACAGCAATAACAACTACAATAACAATAAGAACAGCAGCACGTTAGCAAACACTAAGCAATCAAACATTCATCTACGAGGTATCTACTGGACAACTACAACCAAGAGCCAAACAAGAAAGCAATAATAATGATGACGATGACGACGATGACGACAATGACATGAATGTACCTATGAGCGAGAGATGTCATTGCTAAAGTTCTATTTTGTTGTTGCTGGGTATTATTGCTGGTCCTTTGCTACTACCATCCAATCCAATCCATACTATTGTCACATAGTTTTATTGTGTGCTTGTTGCATACAAATATGTGTATGTGGCTGTATGTATTCACATATGCATTTTTAGGCATTTGATGTGTTGGTAGGTCGTCTCATCAAACATTTTTATCGGTAATCTTTTGTTTGCCCACTTTCAGCGTCAACGCCAGTTCAGTTGCGAAGCGAGTCTAAAAGATGCTCATTTATTTTTCTCTCTTTTATAATAAATTTTCTATATAATAACTATGTAGCTTTTCTTTTTATTCCGTGTTTCTCTGTTCATGATTTTCATGCCTAATCGCTTACATTGCGTCTATGTCTGAATATATTAAAATCCGCGCATGTGTAAGGGCAATAATACTTTCCGCACATATCTCGTATTTTAACTATGAAGATATATAAATTATATCGACTTCTTTCTTACGCACGACGTTGACTTCCAAATGGTATCGTAAGAGTCTATCTCTATAAAATTTAAAGTTAATTTTTTTATGTATATATGTTCGTTTTCCCGTTAGTTGGTGGCATTCTGAAAAAGTCTACGAAACTGAGACACCCAAGCCCCCAGTGAGAAATTCCGGCAACAATATCGAAAAGGAACGCGCCTCCAACCAAGCATATGCTAACAATGACTATAAACTGATAATAAATTGAAATTTTCAACGCCAAAGCAGTGAAGAATATTTGTAAGGTACGTCTTAATGTCTAAAGCGAAACTGATTCTTTTTTAATTTAATTATTTTTTATTTTGTTTGAGATTAGGAGCAAATTGCTAATGCGCTTTGTACTAGAGGTAACCAAGTTAGAAGCAATTTCAACAGTAACCAAAGACAACGTCATAAATAAATTAAAGATCAAATAAGCGATTTAAGCTAAACATTTGCAAAAACATTTCTTACAATTTTCTTAAATTCGAACTATTTCGACAATTGATCCCTAAACTTTCCTTGAAATCTTATCTACAACAAAATTTTCCGGCTTTCTTGCTTACCTTGGGTGTCTGACAGTTGTTAGAAGTTTCTGGTAACTCATGCATATATTGTTCCATCATGATATCTTCATCACCGACCCCATACATGGATAAGGGTGTAGAGGGAACAGACGCGGCATTTTTCAAATCTGTTAAACTAGCAATACCTGCAGAGTATTTAGGCGTTTTGTTTTTGCTAGCGCTTAATACATTTTTATCGCGTTTTGTTTGCAAGATTTTACGTTCAAATTCATGCAAGTTTTCGATTGTTGGCTCATCACCATTCAAATTGGAAACACTAAACGCCAACCATTGTTCAACAAATTCCGAAGCATCATCTACATTATAGATTACACAAAGTTCAACGGCTATGTAAAAAAAGATGAAAAAGTTCTCGAACAATTTAATACATTGCAGAAGAATAAAATGCATTCCGGTAACTCACCTTTTCCCAACACATTTTCGGACGGCTCAATGCTCATTTCCTCAAATTGTTGTTTTAATTCACTTTCCATTATTATTAACAAACAATAAATATTATTCCGATTTTTAAAAGAAAATTTTTTCACAAAGAATTCACAAATTCCACTTCAATTTGCACTGTCTTGCTAAATTTTATAACACAAACGTCAAAAATGGCGCGTAATTGTTAGAAACGCTGCCAGTTTTGTAAAGTTTTATAGAGTTGCCATCCGCTATCCCTTATACAGCAAAAGAATTAAATTCCAAAACTTTATTATTGTATAAATCTAATTAACCGGAAAACAAATTATGTTTTTTGTTGATAACTTTTAAAATACGATTTAATTAAAGACATATTTTCAAGTTAATACTAACATGAAGCTATCACTGCACTCTGAGTGTGATGAAAATAAAATTTAAAAGCCGTAGACATTTTTTTCATCAAACATCTGTTTTGATGCTGAATAGCTAAATAGCTAATAGAGAAAAAAAAGTAAACACAGTTTGCATTTTGGAAACTTGCGAAATATAAATTAATGGTAAAAATAGTAATTGGAATTAGTTGTGATACGAGCCAGTAAATGTAATTAAAGACGAACGGCACCCATTCTTTTGCTATACTGCGCATAATACTGAACCCATCAACATCAATCTATCAGTTCTCCATGTTAAGGGGGACATGCCAACGCATAACTTTAAATAACGATTGAAATCAAATGTTATTTGCTTACCTTTGAAAAATAAGCTAAGAATTTTTTGTTGCAAAAAGCGTAAGAATTATGGGAAGGCTTTCTATATATGGGTACTCCACAATTGGCCTGGGGTAGAGACAAACATATGGGCTTTAAATGTGAGTCGCATCTTTAAATGGAACTAAGCGCAAGTCTTTTAGAAGAGTTTGTAACTTTTGACATTTACATTCCAGTATGACAGGTAAGTCGAAGCCAATCAACTAATCGAAATGCAGTAGTTGTAAAAAGATTTGGAATCACGTTCACCTTTTAGAGCAAGGGCAAGGCGACAATCAAGCTTTTAATCGGAAAAATCCTTATCGCACTTTAACTAGCTGTCGTCAGGTGAGCTTGAGGAGGCAGTCGGATTAAATGAGCTCTGAACTATTTACAAACTGAGGTGCTTGAAAGTAAATCAACGGGAAAGGCATCTTCACAAACCACACCAGAAGCTATGCAGCCGCTTAGGGGGTCTATGGACAATTTCATCATGATTACCATAGAGATATGGAATACGTTTTGCGTTTATACAAGCATTTTTGGTCGATTTTGGTTACCAGTAATCCGTGAACTTTAAAAGTTAGCCAGCCGGGATCATAACTATTATAGAGAATATAAATTATTAAACTTTGTCGCATAAAACTTTTTACTTTTCTTTCAGCAGTTTTCGTTTTGAATCGATCAGTAGAATATACAAATATAACTATTTGGCCTAAATCTCGCACTAAATTTGTAACCTTTACAAACATAATATCATACAGATATCAATGAATTGCTTAATTGGTTGTTGGATCGCGTCGGCTCGTCCAAATGGCCTTTTAAACGTTTTCTGAAATGCTTTTATTAAATTGAGGTGTTTTAAAAATGTTCACAACCAAATTTTCTCTGGCGTTTGATTGTTAACGTTTCCGTTTTCAAGTTTGCGGCAAAGCTTTTCATTTTTTCTTTCAGCACTCACATTTTTTTTTTTTTAGCAATAAGCTGGACTAATATCGAAAGGATGGAAGCGCGTTCAAATACGGAATTGATCCTTTCCGCGATATTTTATAAGGCCTCGGTTGTTCTTGTACACACACTTCACAAACTAATAAATTTTTGCAAGCAAACGTTAATAAACTGTCCGATGAAAATGTTTAAAAAGCAAGAAATAAAACTTGTTGCGGAAGCGCTCTATGAAAATTTTTAGGAAATGTTATGAAAGCTTGCACACACACTTCACAAACTAATAGATTTTTGCAAGCAAACGTTAATAAACTGTCTGATGAAAATGTTTAAAAAGCAAGAAATAAAACTTGTTGCGGAAGCGCTCTATGAAAATTTTTAGGAAATGTTATGAAAGCTTCTCTATTACGCTGAATTGAACAAAGTATTAGTAGCTTGTTGAGTTATTTGCATCAACAAAAATAAAAATTTTTGAAATAAAAAAGAAAGAGTATTTTGCATATACTTTGTTGTTCAATCGGAAGCTTTTAATTGTTTTTTGTTAAATTTTGCTTTTGTATCTCAAGAATTCTTTATTTTTAGCCGGTTCATTTTTTTGAGCGCCCTTTGAACAACCGCACCACTACATATAAGAAGGAACATTAAATGCAAGGTATTATCAGGTACGTTTTATGGTTCTGCTGGACCAATATTTTTTAGACTATTTAATATAACTTCCCACAAGTCAGTCTCTTAGCCCCAGAAGGTTCTACTATAGGTTGTACTACATCCTTTTTTCAACTTTTTAGCCCCTTTGATGGGCGATAGAAGCGTCAAAAATGTGAATTATGTGAGAGTAAGTGAGAGTATGGAATTTTGACCATTTTAGAAGAATTGGATAGAAGAAAGGGCAGTAAAATTTTAATTAATTATTTATTTAAAAAATATTATAAATTCGCTCTTCCTAATTTTTCTTAAAAGTTGGCAAAATTTCTTAAAAGTTGGCAAAATTTCTTAAAAGTTGGAAAAATTTCTTAAAAGTTGGAAAAATTTCCTAAAAGTTGGCAAAATTTCTTAAAAGTTGGAAAAATTTCTTAAAAGTTGGCAAAATTTCTTAAAAGTTGGAAAAATTTCTTAAAAGTCGGATTTCTCTACCTCGCGGAGGCTTTCTTTACTGCGCGGAGGATTTCTCTACCGCGCGAAGGATTTCTCTACCGCGCGGAGGATTTCTCTACTGCGCGGAGGATTTCTCTACCGCGCGGAGGATTTCTCTAACTCCTAGGAACAGATAAGTTTATCTTCAATACTAATATCAAATTATAATTATATTAAATATAAATTATTATTTTATTATTATGTCTATGTTCTCAAAAATTTTGACCACTAGTTGCGTCAAAAATTTTGTTTAATTGTAGTACAGGACGACAATTACATTCCCTCAAATAAACACGCGAAACGCTTTGTGTTTTATGTATATTGTGAAAAACTATTTTTTAATTTTATGTATATAAAAAGATAGGAAATTTAAGAGAAATCAAAAGTCAAAGCGTAATTAAAACAAATGCATTTGACTCATTTTTTTTTTTTTTTTTGTAAAAATTTCTTAGATAAACAAAAAGCTTAGAAAGCAAAATGAAAAAAAAAAAATACATTACGCGAAACTTCTTAAGTATCCTGATAATTTTTAAAGCTGGACAAAATCCGTAAATTCTGAGCATCCTCGATAATATCAGGCAGGTAATCACCGTAAACTGTAGTAATTTTATACAAACTACGTTTCACTGCACTTTTCAAAGCAATTAAATTTCGATCCCATTTTTTTCCATTCAAATTAACATTATTCAGTTTATCAGATTCCTGTTTCAATCTCAAGAGAGTATTAATTATTTCGGGTAATGTGATTTGCACTACACCATGTTTATCTTCTTTAAAGGACGACGCACAAATCCCTGCCAAGCCTTGACATATCCAAACTATAATTTGTGCATTAGATAAAACAAAGGCAGCCTTGGCACCTTCCGCTTCACAAAACATATAAAAAAATCCTGGTATACTACGAAATGTAGCATGCAAAGTCGTATGGAGTTGCTTGTACTTATTATCAAAATAATCTTTAATACGTTGAGCTGTTGGCAGCGTTTTAGGACAAGTTAAAGTCGTGACAGCCGATGCCGATGCATCAGGTACCATTCTTCTAATGCCGTAAATTACATTATATTGACGTAGTAAAATTTTTTCCGCCTCTAACGTAGCGCTCGTTTGAGGTTTACAAATCAATTCGGCATTCTTCAGGCTTGATATGTTTCTAATAGACTGAGCTAAGTCTTCAATGAATTCGTTCATTACGGCCAAGCATTGTGCAGACAAATCATTCCAATTCGTAGGATAGCCACCTGCAATTAAAGCATAATTAACTAAGTGCAATGAGAAAATACATATCTAATTATTTTTAACATACCGGGTATAGATAAATTATAGATAGCAGTACGTTTACTAATCCTCGAGCTGTTGCCCATACTTTGCACTTGTAAGGCGCCCAATTTTTGTATAAGGGGTACTTGTGTTGTGGACAGAGCTTCTACCAGCGTCACATCCTTATCAGCTTTATTATCTAAACTTGGACAAGCTAACTGGGCTTTTTCAATTACGAACTCCATTTCTTGCGTTAAAAAGATGGAGAACAATTTTTGCATCAAATGCATATTACTGAGGATTTGCGATGATAGTATCCAAGCATAAAATAGTAGACGGAAATTGGTAACACAAGAGAAGAATGAAAAGTAATTTTCTTCCAAATCCATTCCAAATAAAAGGGCAAAACGTTCATTACCATAATGCCCCAAAAGCCAATATATGAAAGTGTAATAAAGGCAGGGCATAAACGATTTGAGCAAAGATTTATATAGTATCGAGTACAGAGAACGTAAACGCACTACGGAAACCTGCTGAATGTTGGGAAATACTGCTTCTGGTTCTTGTTTTAAATTCGCTTTACAGAAATGATAACAACCTGATGAAATGCCAATGCCAGTGAGGAACGTGTAATAAGGATTCAAACATCTCTGACCGTAACATTCATACGTAAGAGATCTACAGTAAGATTCAATTTAGAAAGAAAAAAGAAAATGGAGTAATAATGACTCACCTGTAATCTTCGTGGAGGAATTTTGTATACGTACACGCAGTGAGGAATCCCATTACTATATGTATCCCAAGAAAAGACAGTTTCCTTGGAAATGTTTTCACTAACCATACGAAACGAGAGGCGTAGTAACGTTTCATCGCTAAATGAGATTTTCCCAATAAAATTGCGTAAATAACAATTGACGCTATAAGCGGCGTTATCACCAGCCAAGTATAGAAGGAAAATATCAAGCTGGATGTCTCCTTTAGCCAACGCATCGGATGTAAAGCATTGAAATTGACAAATAGCAAAAAAATTGCTAATAATAAATATTGCATAAAAACGCTCAACACCAACGCAATTAAACATCGCGACAATAACAGCACTTTGCACTTGGATTCTGTTGTCTTCATTGGAAACCCGCAAAAGTCTGCAAACTCCAGAGGATAAAAGAATCAAATACCGGCTTTTTTTAGGTTAGACTATGAGTTATAATTTTAGAATTGTAAGTCAACGCTTCGATAATAAAGGAACTTTGATCATTAATTTCTTGTATATGTAATGAGTGTACGATTTAATTTATTTAATATTGTTTAAGGTTTTTTTTTTTTTTTTTTTCTTTGATCGTTGGATGGAGGTGATTGTTTAACGTTTTGCTCGAACATTTACTGATGGTTTAAGCGCGTTTTCTTTTCTTTCTAAAACATCTGTTTTCCATCATAAGAATGCAGCCAAGTCAAATTTCAACATGCAGGGTGACTCATCCTAAATTAAATTATTTTAATTACTGACCAATGGACCAATGGTCCACGGCTGCCGATTGCACTAAACGTGCTGATAAGCCTTTAAAGGAACAATTCAGTTTCTCCTCACGTCAAAGTTCTTGAAAAGCTACACGCATACTTTCGAGACGTTGTATCTATAGTAGCAATAGTAAATCAAATTAGTTAAAATTATTTATTCAATAAATATTATTAGTTAGAAATACCTGTAATCGGGCTCTTACAATATCCAAAGGATTATCAAGCAGATTTCGATCACAGATATAACTGATCAGTAAATACAACAATTCCGTAAAAGATATGATGTTTACTTGCTGGCTTAGAGGATAAAAAGATCAAATACAATCCAGAAGCGGCAACTTGCATGAATTATGATCAAAATACGATCCAGAAAAAAAAAATTTTTTCAAGTAAAAAAAACAATTAAATTGGCGAGTTAATAATTATTGGTATTTTTCTACTTTTATCGCTAAGAATTTTATTAAATATTTTAGAAATTAGAAAATCTTAAACATCTTTAAAATAATACATTATTTTAGGAAAAATTAGAAATCGTATATCTGTGATGTTTGTATGAATGAATGACAAACCAATGTCAAATTTATGGAGGTTGCAGTTTTCTATTTTATTTCATTGCATTATTGGATTTCTGCATATTTTATACGTACATTAAGCATTATTTCTTATTTGCGTCGTGTTTCCAGTCCATTTCCATTTTTTCCTACAAATTGGTTTTAAAAACGTTAAAAGAAGCAAGACTTAGACCACAGAAGTAAAATAAACAAAGAAAACAAGGACTTTTGCAAACCTCACCTCATCCTTTTCTAAGTCACTTCGATCGGCATCATCAAAACTGTAAATCTGCAATTAATTAAAATAAGCCGCAAAACTCACATTGTCGATGAAGTATCAAGTGATACAGCCGTAGACAAATACAACTTACTCCACAGAGTTTTCAATATACTTGACACAAGTTTCCAAGTCTTTAAAGCCGGTTCTTGTATGGGCACGTGCATGGGATCTTATAATTTTTCAATTCAACGTTCTAATATATGCTTTTGCCTATTTTTTTCCAAACAATATTTATGCACCAACATAGTTTTACTATCAGCGAAATGTTTGTTTTTTATTTCCTATGCCAGAGATACCAATATTCTTTCTTGGCTTAAATGGCAGGGCAATAATTGAAATATACAGTGAGTGGAAGATGTGGATATAGACAGTGAGTGGAAGGTGTATAAACAAATTAATTAACTAATTGAATTGAATATATAGCAATACAACCAACAATTAGTTAAAAAACATTGAGATTTCGGAAGTTTAAAATGTAAATATTTTCTTTAATTCGTATGCGTCCTGGGTGTATGCAAAACCGTACAACCAACAATTAGTTAAAAAACATTGAGATTTGAGAAGTTTAAAATGTAATTGTTTTCTTTAATTCATATGCGTATTATATTGTTAGCAATAATACTGTTTTTTATTACTTTGTGTCAATTTAAACAATTAATTGCAATTACAATAAAAACGCATAGGAAAATAACGAATTGCTTGTAAGCATAGTTGCTTAAATCAGTGTGAAATTTTCTACTCCTCATTTACGGCAACTTTGCATATTTGTTGTAGTCATTTCTGCAAAATTATTGTAAATTTTAGTTTGCGCTGAGAGAATTTCTGCATTTACTTGGCATCACTAAGGGATTGCTGGCATTGTTATTGTAAAATTTTGCTTTACTCGTGTCTCAATAAGAGAGAAATAAATAGAGAGAGAATCAAGAGATTCATTATTAACAGTTTGCTTGCCAACACAAATATAAATCTAAACATTTTCTACATTTTCTCAGTAACTCACGGTTATTGTGTGCGGCGGTCGTTTTGCGCGTAAAATTACGGCGGAGAATATTAAGGAAAATAGCAACAATAATATCTAAAATAATTAAAAAGAAAAGATAAAATGATTAAATATTTGTGTAAAAAATGTCAAATAAAATGTATATACATATATTTATATAAATAATATTTTTTTAAGTGAAATATAATTAAAACAAATATTTTGAAGTAATTGTGTTACATACGCACATACACAAATTATTATTTTATATATGTGGTGAGAGTGAAGTGAAAAGAAGAGGCAGTGATAGAGTAAAATTAAAATAGAGGCCGCAAATCAAATCAAAATTTGTGAAATGAGAATGTGAGTGCGAAAATGCTTTAGCACAAGCACACAACACACATATACACACACACGCATACAGAGCACTAATTAAAATCAATTTAATTCAATACGAAAAAGAAACGTATGTAGATAAATCTGTTCCACTAATCGGTAAACGTACATGCGTACGTACGTACGTGTTTGCCTATGGAAATTAATGCAATTTTGTGGCTTTTAATTGCTCGAAGGTAAAGTTTATTAAAAGCGGCTAAAAATAACTTAAAAATAAAAATATGCAAAAATATTTATTTAAAGAAATCTAAAAGCATTTAATTGCACACACTGTGCAATGAATGGAATTTAAAAAGTGTTTTTATCCTCTCTGCGAGTAAAGCTATTCGTGTATTTACGTAAAAATATTTGGGAGAATAAGGAAAGTGTAGAAAGCTGATTCGTTTTGTTTGCGTAAGCGTATCGGGGATATACGTGTGTTTGTATGTCATTGTGCGTATTGAGGTCATTCATCAGCAACATCATCGGTTGGTTACGGCTGACTTGACAGCACACATTCAACTATAAAAAAAATAGAAAACAAAAATTCGATGCTTTATATTTTTCCGATTAACGACATTTGTTGCTGTTGTTGCCTGCATCACTAAAATAACAACAAAGGTAGAATTTTTTTACGCTGATACAAAAATATATCAAATATATAATAATCTACGTGCGTAAAGGTATCTACATTTTTCTTGTGATGTCGATGTATAAAATACGTGGTTTCGGATATTTCGCGTTAGAAAGCAGGTGTCATTTTATTTAAGAAAAAATATAAATAAATAAATAAATAAACTATTCATAATTGAGAAAATAGAAAAAAAAAAAGAGCAGAGAAAACATATTGTGCAAGCATTCAAATGCTTATGAGGCAAACAAAAGTGAAAATTTTATCCGAAATTAACTTTAATACCCCTGAAATTACACGGTCATGCATGCCGTTGACGAGTATATTTATTTGTGTGCATGTGTATGTGCGTGTATTGAATTAAAAATTTATAATCATAACCAGAAATTCCACTACACCAAAAAGTGAAAGAAAACACACAACTGCAAGTATATATATATATATATATATATATATGTATATTTGAATTCTTTCCCTATAAACAAAACTGCTCATTTGTTCGTATTAACGGTCGCGCGCGCGTTCTCTCCATCTCCCATTCTCTCATTCATCGCTTGGACTCTCAAGATTGGTGTAAAATGCTACAATAAACTACTTCTTTTTTTTTCTTTCTAAAGGTGTGTGTTTATTTGATATACTCTCATAGTTATTTAGTTAAATTATCTTTGAAAAACTAAAAATATATATGTTTTACAATTACTTTTACTCTAGTCACCTACTTTCTTTTAAAAATGAGTTCTACTCTCCATTACAGTAAAATATTATCGTTTATTCATTTAACGTATACTAATTTATTATTATTGCTATAGTGCATCTAGTGTAGTACTGCATTTTTCTATAAAACATATACAAATACCTTTTTCTCTCATCACTTATCAATGCTAGATTTTTGTTTTTGGTATTTGCCTATTCTCTTGTTGTAGCGGTATGCACAGTTCTCCCTCTCATTCTCTTTCTCTTTGTATGTCTCTAAAATGTAAAACGACTTACTTGCAATTGATTTCTGCAAATGCAATACAATGCGTTTGCTTTTCTTGCTCTTATAGTGTATAGAGAAAATAAGTAAAAAAATAAAAAAAAAAAAAAATAAAATACAATGTGATATCGAAAATCGAGAAATAATCATCGTCATCAATTATAAATGTGCATAAAACAAGTGAAAAAAAGAGAAAAAAAAAATAGAATAAATAAATAAAAATTTGCAACTATTTTAACTGTTATTTATCCGATAAATTTTGAATTTTTATGAAAATAAATTATATTTGTTAAAGAGTTTATTATGCATGTATATGCATGCATGCATGCATGCATGTATGTATGCGTGCGTGTTCGTTCATTCCTGCATATTGAATATAAAGTTATTTGGTAAACAAAAATGTGCATTGTGTTAAAAGTGTGTCAAGTGTATTTAATGGGATTACAAATTAATCTCTCCCTCAAATCTTTTGTGCTCACACTTAATACTCAGTGCGTGTTGGTTTTCATTGACTACATACAATAAGTGTATAGTGCGCTGGAAATGTCAGTCTGTATTTCTGCTTGCGGGGTTCATATTAAATTACATTTGTAAAGCTGTAAATCTTTTTGAATTATTTGGACATTTATATCAATTAGAGTGAATTTGTGTATGTGCGTGCGGGTTTGTTGATTTTTTTCAGGCTTATTATTGGATTATTGTCGTGTGCTAGGAAAATGGCATAAAACAGGTGTAGACTTGGGATAGAAAAATGTTAAGCTTTTTTCTGTGTTTATAAACGACAGGAAAATATCAAAATTTGAGGTCAATTGAGTGTAAAATTCTCTCATACATTTATCTTATCAATCGTTTACATTCAACCTTCTAACCCGAATTAATGCAAGGGTTACGTAAATAATTGAAATATAATTTTTTTTCTTCTTTTTGTTGTTGTTGCTGCATGTTCACAGCTTTTGTTATTGCTTTTTTTTCTCATTGAAAATCGATATCTATTATAGTTCGTAAATAATTAATAGAAGTATTGGAAAAGAGTAATTACGAGGTTAAAGGTAACCTTCACATTAACCCGAATAGATTTCAATACAATTCAAAACAAATCAATCGGGGTGTCTCTTAAGTGTCTCTTTCCTGCTGACTTCATTCCGATATGATAGATAAAAATATAATATTTAAAGAATTGAATTTTCTATGCAAAAATGTAAATAACCGCCTTAGGAGGCAAACATTTAGATATGGGTAACATCACTCTAACAGCCTACAAAAAAAAAAAAAAAACGCATTTTTGACAATTTTCTTGGCATGGCAGGAAAAGTAGTAGAATAATAATGTTCGGGGAGGTTATTAACAAAAAAAAAAAAAGAAAAATATTATGAAAAAATAATCAAAAGTACCAGAGCAGCAAGCGAGGTTTCTTTAGTGCAAACGACTTCGTGGGGCCCATGTTTTTTTTTTTTTGCTGCAAATTTGAATCTAAGAAAGTGCATCTAATCTACATCGTTACGGCTGTACGTAGGGGACTTTAGAAATGTTGAATTTCATATCATTGGCGAGTGCTGGGATAAAAAATTTCTATCTTCAACAAAAAAGTGCAATTTTTCGTTAATAGAAAAAATTAATTAATTTGTTAACGTTACTTTAAAATTGGAAATAAATGAATGAAACTTGAAGGAGTTTTCTTGTGGTCGGTTTTGAAGAATCATGTTTTGGGATGAACGGGCTTAAAGCTTTAAAATATGTTATAGACATGGTTTGCCTTATTTTTATGCATTCACAAGACCGTTCAAATATTTTTTCCCATTTTCTTTCCTTGACGATCCCGTCCTCTAAAATGGGACTGTTTTAGTCTATTTATCAAAGACGGAATTATGTATGAATCTATAGTCGAGTTCATAGTTAAGACCAAATACTCGGTGCCAAACTTTTTATTCCGTTACAGAAGACTTTGACATTTTCGAATTGCCGTTAGTCTCATTGAAGCTACACTAACATATTCTTGTTTCGAAAGGTTTTTAAATAAATATAAATACTTTTCCAAAGACACTTATTTCTGTATTAGAGAAGCTAGAAGACAGCAGGTGAGACATTTGGCACCAAATTTCCTGCAGGGAGGCAGGAGGCATTTCACATTTTCGCCTCACTCTGTCGCAGCGATTGAGGGGGTTTCATGAAAACATTTCTTTTGAATAATGAATTTTTTTTTTTCCACATTCTAGATGACCCAAAGGATTTCTTGAGCCAATAAAGAACTTTTTTTTTTTTTCCTGAAAAATTTATGTTTGGGTCATTCTTTAATCGCTTAACTCTTAAGGACGTACATACGGGTTAAAAAAATAAAATGTATTTTGCTTCATTTGACAAAATTCACTTTGTTTGTCATGCAAAATAAAATAAAAACTTTTCATTTCGTATAAAAAAACTTGAAAGTTCAAAGCAAAAAGTTTATTAGTGCTTGACTTTTTCCCTATTACTTACTGTAAGAACGTTTTGTTAAAAATGCTATAACTATTCATTACTGAAAGAAATTCTTATCTTCTCAAAGAAAATAAGTGTAGCAGTGGCAGCTGCTTCTTACTTCCACCGCAAAAATAACTTAAGCTCACTAATGCTAAGGTAAAGAGCGTGAAAAAGTTTCAATCAACTATGCTCGGCAAGTTGTCAAACAGACCTATTTAAGGCTAATTTTAACATTAAGTGAAGCTTTCTGCCAAAAACAAAATGTATTATCGTCCCTTAACTGTCTATGTCACCTGATGTTTATAACAAAAAAATGATGTAACTCTCCTAAGATTATTTAAAAAAAAAAACAAGTGAAAATATTGTAATGGAAGAGGACCGTCCATTAAATTCCTTACACCGTTTCGTTTAATAAAGTTATTCATGCAGATGAGGTGTACTCATGCAGAGTGATTCGATCCCAACTGTTTTCATTAGCCTCTGGCCTTTGTCCATTGCCTCCGGTTCATTGAATCTCATCAAAATGTTTGAAAAATTGCGACCTGTAGGTTGAACACTTGAAAACAAGATAGACAGAAGGACAGACAAACTTAGATCTATTCAGAAAGTAATTCCGAATCGATATATAAATAATAGGAATTGAGCCTATTTCAAATCTTTGTGGGTGTTGCATACATGTGTACAAACTCAATACATTCTGACACAATAAAGAGTGCACGGTGTAAATATTATAAAAGTTTTTTGTAATATTCGAGTTACTCCGATATTTGGATTTCAATTATTCCACAGGTACTCACAGACATCTATTAGGCGAATAACTTTGTTTCCGACGTTTTTTCGTTCCCCATTCCGAGACTTTATTGTAAAGCATTGGTTATACACTTACTATCCGATATATAGTGTTTTGCTAGGTTGTTCCTAAGTCTGATATCTTTTAGAAATAACACGAGTTCCGGGAAAGATGGATTGGTCTTCTAAAACTATCCACAAAGTAGTTCACGTTTGCATATATTCATAAGAGTGGATGCATCGTTCAAACAAACAAGATCCGATCTATCCACATTCACACTACTTGGAAGCAGTACATCTCGTTTTTCTATCACAGAACAACACCTATTCCAAGAAACTGTTGTTTTAATACGTGTTGCGCGTAGGTTAAAGCCAGTAGTGGTAGTAGTAGTAGTAGTAG
>KK502532.1:344990-358414 GCA_000688735.1 Glossina austeni | reverse complement strand
TTGGTTTAGCATTTGTACACCAAAAATCCGCGGCGAGGATTGTGGACTACTGTGGTATACTGCTCATTCATTTTTTTTTGACACCTATTTGTCTTTTTTGGTTTGTATTTGAAAATGACATTTTGGAAACAGCTACATGCCCTCCCCTTGCAACAGTATCGGGCCCCGCTAGGGGTGCGCGCCCCACAGATTGGAAACCACTGCTGTAGTGTTTATTGGACATCTGACGGTTGTCACTGGATGATGCAAAGGTCAAATCCAGCATACATACTAATCCCTTGTTGATGGATAAAAAAATATTACAATACATCGTTCCTGACCATTGTTGCGATGTCTCAAAACGCCTATTATATGTGCAAAGAACTGTACGTTAATTTTAATTGTTGTAATTGCTAAAGTCAAGCGGATGAACATATTTTATGTTGTAATGAACCTTTTCTTGTAGCGGAAAGGAAATCCATTGTAGAGAATTATAACTAGACTCGCATTATTTGCATAATGTAACAATGTATCCTAAATTGAAATTATCAATAGAGGTATTCACCCACCCACCCACACACACACACACACACACATGAGGGAATGAAAATCACGGCGTCTTGGCGTCTCGGCGTTTTCATTCTTTTCTAATGAAGCGAACTCGAAGCAGTTCGCTTGAAAAAAAAGTTTATTAAAAATTTCGTTTGATAAAAGCATAAAACACCCAACCAAACCAAACCATCTCATCACTTAAAGAAAGTAATTTTTTATCGTGAAATCAAAGTAAATTGACAGACAGACAGACAAACAAACAAACAAACAAGCAAAAAGCAATATCTGTCACTGACATATTGTCAATTCTTTTAATGAATTCAAATTCAATCAAACAACCACCAAACAACAAAGAAATCTCTTGTATTCAACACCTTTCAAGTTTGAATCGAATCAAAACTCAAAAGTACTTGAAATTGTCAACACGTACATACTTTTTTTTATAAAAACGAAGATAATCATTATTATGATTTCATAAGCTGGGATATTTCAATGTTACGGTATGAGGTTTGCTTTCATTAGAACATCCTTTTTAAGCGTGGCGAAGGGGGGAGGGGGATGAGAGGAAAAAGGAATAGAAACAATAATAATAATAATAATAATGACAACAACAACAACAACAACATCAACGATAATAGAAATAAAGAACAGATGATCTAATCCACCGCTTGAAAATATATAAGCGTGTGTGTGTATACATATGTAATGCAAAAACCGACAACCACTTGTGTGTCCCTAGCAGACAGGCTCATGTTCAAATACCCACGTAGTCAATTGTCACTCCTTAAAATAACACAAAAGATAAACCGAAAATGAAACGATTGAGATAACATAACAAAGCGTAACGGCAACAACAACAACAATAACAACAATAACACTAACAACAGCAAACGAAAGCAACAGAAACAATAGCTGAGTAGATATCTATAACTTTTCAGTTTCTGTCAATATGTATGTTTGGTACCCACATCACATCACAAACATTCCTTTCAGTTAACATTTTTCTATTAACACCAAACCGGAGAATGGAATTTAAGAGAACAAAAAAAAAAAAAAGAAAAAGATGTTACGTCAATTTTTTTTTTTTTTTGTAAAGAATTTTTTCAAGAATATCCATAAAATTTAGCTATCACTCGCCGTTAAAGATGAAAGCGTGACATTTATATAATCTAAGGCCTCTTTCTGTTCCTTTGTCTTCTTTTCACTCTTCCTATTTGCCGATCTGACCGTTTGATGAATATGACACATAAACACATACATCTTCTGCTATTGCTTAAGCATTAGAAATGTGTTTTTGTTTTTGTTTTTTGTTTTTTTTTTTTGTTTGAAATAATTTTCAATTTTAAGGTGTGACGAATGAGCCGAAAAAGAGGTCTTCAAAAAGTCACAAATATTGTACGGATTTTGTGTTCATTAGAAGGATTATGTGGAGGAATTAAATTTCATGTTTTTTTGTTTTGTTATGCTAAAGCTTAAGGGTCCCTTCTTAGGTTTTAGGCGGCGCTATTTGAGTAACACAATTGGATTTCGTTTTGCTTTATTGAGCGTATTGAAGAAGAAAATTTTCCAAATTTTAAGAAGGCAGATGATAACCTCAGGTATTTAACACAAGCGTAGGCTTAGTGTAGACAAAATTTTTTTTTAAGGCACTACTTACTACCTTAATAGTAGTGAATCAGATGCCAAGCATATAAATAGTAAATCAGAGTTTGTACGTAGATGGTTTTCATACCACATGTGGAGGACATGTGCGTTGGAAGTTGTGCCTTTGGCAACAATAAGCACTCGTAGCATCAACATATAATTTTCCTAAACTGAACCGTACCGAAGAAAGTTTTTCTTGCATTATATTCTAACTGAGGATGGAAAGTGGATCCCAAATTGTTTGCCTTTCGTTGACTATCAATCGTTTCATCGAAAACTAGGCAACGTTTCCTGTTTTAGTTAAGCCTAACGGTAGATTATATTATATATAAAATATAGTTAAAATTAGTACATAAAACATTGTTTTTCACAATGCGTCGGATTAACGACTGACTGTTGTTGACACGCTGAACATTACAGAAAAAGAAGAAAAAGATAGTTAATAATTAAATTCGTATTTTCTAATTCTAATTCCGATCAAAGAATTTTTTTGTCATTTAGCTAAAAATTTATTTTATTTATTAAATTAAATAAATTTTTTTTTTTTTGATTTTTTGTTTTCAGAATTTACAATAATTCTCGTGTCAGCAACGTTCTATTGTAACCATTAAAAGAATCCTATATACGTAAAGTATAAATATGGCAGCAGCAAGTGCTGGGCACCAGCAACATCAACCGCAGCCACAACAACAGCAAAAATTGAATACTGCTGTTGGTATAAATGGTGGTGGTGCGGTGATTGGTAGAACGACACCAATGCCACCGGCAATTCATAATATGCAACAGCAACAGCACCTAATGCAACAGTATGCTTTAAAGCAACAGCAACAACAGCAAACCTATGGTATGCCGCAACATCAACAGTCACATTATGTTATAAATCAACAACACAGTCAAATGCAACATTTTCCGCAACAGCAGCAACATCAAATGCATTTTAAAATGCAACAACAGCAACAACAGCAGCAACAACAACAAGAACAACAAGAAATGCTAAATAATCATCATATGATGGCGGCATCGCCAACAGCTCATCACATAAACCAACAAACGCAATCACAGCAACAGCAAACACATCACCAAAATCATGTAAATCCACAACATCAACAACAGCAACAACAACAACAACAACAACAACAAAGTAAATTTCATAATAATATCGCATATGGTACAACGCAGCAACAACAACATCAGCAGCAGCAGCAGCAGCAGCAAGTGCAACAACAGCAATCACAAAGATTAGTATCATCACAGCAAATAAGTCAACAATCACAACATATATCGGGGGCTGCGGTAAATGGGAGTAACGTAACGCCAAGAACTGCTTCACTGATCAGCTCGAATGTTTATCAGCAACATAATGGCAATATGATGTCAACGCAACAACAACAACAACAGCAGCAACAACAAGAACAGCAACATCACCATCACCATCATCATCATCATCATCATCATCAATCGCAACAGCCGCAACATCAATGGCATACACCGCAAATGACACAAAATTCAACGTCAATGCAACAAATACAACAACATCAGCCGCTAAAAGCGAATGTAAATAATTCAACAACGGCATTAAGCTCAAGGTCGCCCTTAAGTAATGCAACCAATGTGAACGCGAATACAATTGAAAGCGTTGCTAAACAACCAAATATTTCAATACCTAACAATGACGGCAATTGTAATTCCACTAACCATCATAATAATCCGAATTTAAATACAACTGAAATAAAAATTCCTGCTGCAAAAGGCAATAAAGCCAATTTGGCACCCGGCTGGCGTAGACTGACCAACAACAATGAAATTGTTTATATCAGGTAAGTAAGTAATCAGTCTTTCTTTATATTTCGTCGTCATATGGCGAAATTAATTGTTCACTTCTCGTATTCTCGGGGAAAAAAAGTCACCCTTCATGCTTTTTTCGGTTCAAGTTATTTGGGGGATTAAATGAGAAGAACTTTTCAAGACGGAATTATAATAATAATAAGAAGAAAATAATCAACATTATAATAGGTTTAGATTTGTTAGCAAACTCTAAACTCTATTATTGACCTTTTGTGCGTGCGTCATATTGTTGTTCTGTTCTGTTGTGTGTTAATAATAATAACAAAATAATCTTACACAATGAAATGTTTATTTATTCACTCACAACTCAGTAGTAGGCCAGCGGCAGCACTAGTAGAAAAACTCAAGCTAGGCGAATTAATATGGTCATGGTTGCCAAGTTCTTTTATAAAAAATATTTTATTATGTATTTGGTTTTTGTGTTTCCGTTTTCAAAGGTTTCCTGTATTTGTTCGAGATTATATCCTTTTTGGCTTTTATGGATTTCTATAAAAAATTCTTTATACTTTTTTTTTATTTTTTTTTTTTTTTAGCCCTTTTGTTTGTTTATTTAGTACGCTTAACATTTTTAATGAAACCATATAAAAAAATCGAACCTATTGCTGTTTTCCCCCTTCTCGTTGACAAGAAACGACTACGAATACTAGTAAATGCACGCATATGTACGTATAATAGTAAGGAACAGACCATAACAATTCAATTGCGTATGTTTTTCTTCTCATCGCTGTGTTAACCGTAACCCATAAAGGGTTTCTTTGACAGTGTAATATGCATAAATTTTTTGGGGTTGAAATACGTAAATTTTTCATCATAATATATGTGTTTTTTTTTTCTTCTTCTTATAACTTTGTGTTGTTATTATTGTTTTTTTTTTTTTTTTTTTTTTTGTTCAATAATTCTTATACGTGGGTTTCTCGTCGTATTCCTCACGTCACACATGTAATGTATTTCTTTTATGAATTTTTCCACTTGTTTTTTTTTTTGTTTTTTTCTTTCCTTTATCCTTACTTTGTTCATCCTTTCGTTCTTAGTTTAATTTGAATTTATTTTATTTTCACTCCTTGTAGCTTGCCTGCAGGTTGCTTGTTTTTTCCGTTCTTTTTTTTTTTATATTTATTTTTCTTTCAATCTTGGTATCGTTATTGTTTGTAAAATAAATTTTGCATAAATTTACCGGAAGAAAAGCCATATAAGTTAATTTTATGGTTTATAAATGTCAAAAGAATTTATTAGCGTAATGTCGAATCAATTTACATGATATAAATTTTAAAAAAAAATACATAATTTATTAATAACATGAATAGTCTTTATTGACCTTCTCTTAACTTTGTTTGCAAATTCTTTATTACATTGCAAGTAGGAAGCAGGAAGGAAGGAGGGAACCCTTTGCACCCTTTCACGAAAATTAACAAAAAAAAAAAAAAAGAAAAAAACTCAAGGTGCTAGCCTTTAGAGTTTTTCTACCGCTTTATTAATAATTAATCAATAACAGCTCTTTCAATGTATTTTAAAAGTCGAAATCAAAAGAAAACGGAGAACGGAAGGTAGTTGTATTCTCTTAAAAATCCTATCCTGATGTAGGACATTTCAAGTTCTTGTCCATAAAGTGCTCTGAGTTTATAATTATTGCAGAAATTCAAAATGTACGCATTAGTTCACGGCTTCAATTATATCTGAAATCTGAATGGAGCCAGGTTATGTTGCTCGACATCAAATAAATTCGATAGCTGTTAGGTAGGGTTACAAATTCGCTATAATAAGCAGTGAGCTTACGTCCAGTATGAGTCGATAAAGTGTACACTTTTCTTACTATTACGCATGAATGTCTTGCTACTAGTAGAAAAAACCTTCGAACGTCAAAATGCTATCGATGATTACGGTCGAGCTTGTTCGATATCACGAACCATAAACCAGACATTGGTGATTACCTTAAACCCTAATGGAAGTCTTTCCGTTATGTTCCCTTTTTCAAATCACGCTTACAGCCCGGTCTCTCTCTAGGTTCTTATCATAGATCTTAATCTTCTTCTCTTCAAGTTCTCTTGAAACTTCTTATAAGAAATTATTAAAAATCTGATAAGTTAAAAATTTGAAATCTACAGAACAGTGCTGTTAAGAATTTATTTCAAGCCAATATTGAAACGTTGTTCAAGTGCAATATTGAAACGTTGGATAATAAACATTTTGACCTCAAATCTTTAGCAAAATCTTTGAAACCGTATAGACATAAGGCCTTAATAATGTCTAGTTGCCCTCACCTTGAAGTAAACTCTCCCAGCAGACTCATGGTACAACGTGAAAACATTTTTTGTTGTTGTTGGTACTTCCCGTTATTAAGGACACTGCAGCTTGTTGCGCAACGCCGTTCAACGCAAATGTTTTCCTTATTTTTATCATTCGATTTAAGGCATAAGGAAACTTAGGATAAAATTGAAAAATTTCTATCAGTTGTTGCTTGGCCATAAAGAAACTTACGATAAAATTGAAAAATTTCTATCAGTTGTTGCTTGGATTAGCGAGTTCAACTTTCACACTCGACTGACTAACATCTGGTTAATGTCTGTTGTAGTTTCTTTATTTATGTTTCTGGGCCGTCAACATTTAACTATATTTTTAAAATATTCATCGCAGAACTGTTTTGCATTTTCCTTAGTTTACGCTGAAATCTTAAAATTCGTATAAATTCTGAATCCCTCCAATCAGTTTTCAATTGTTATCTTTTTTTTTTAATCGCCAGTCAGAGATATGAACTTTGGTGACAATATTTTTTCTATGAATTCCAGAGATACGGTACGAAAGTAAAAGTGATGCGCCTCTTAAAAGGTGTACGGAGAAAAAGAAGGAGAAAAATTATTAGATTTCGATATATTTGGAATTCGATGGTTGTGGGTGGGATTTTCCTATTTTTATGGAGGCACTAGTCAAAGTATGCCTTAAAATTTCCATTGGTAAATATCTGTTGTAGTTAGTAGGTACTAAGCAAAGAAGCCAATTTTTTTGCTTTCCATTTTTATTATATTCTTGGCCTGTCGTTTAAGCAATTTCGCCCATTTTTCGGTATCGGTTTGCCTGTAAGAATTTCAATATTTTTCCTAAACTTGACTCGTTCATGCAACGAGACCACTCTTTATCACAAACATTACGTTCCTTTCTTTTTTTTACATTAGACCAGTTTCTAAAAATCTCGGGGATAGATGTTAGGAAATAATTGTGTCCGTCCATCATTTGATTATCTGACCAGTTCCCAAGAATCTCGGGGTTAGATGAAGGAAGTAATTGCGTCCGTCCATCATTTGATTATCAGGTTATTTTTTCTTTGGAATCTATGAAAACGTTTGTGTTCAGTTTTACACTAATACCAGCTCTCTACGGATGTAGACGACGTTGTTGTATGTAGGGACGTTGTTTCCAGAGTTTCCATTGCAACCGTAGTGCACGTAAGAGTGTACACAACAAGAGTGTACCTATCAAACTTTTTGATATCAAGTTGCGACTATAGCGCTGCAACAACGGCAGACGGAGGGAAGGCCGGAGAGAGCAGATTAAATTAATTCGCGATATATTTGCATGAAGAATATCTTCATGTGCTTCTTTACTTCAACACTAGACCTAGTTTTCTCATTAATTTCTTAAAACCGCTTCGCTTGTTTTCGGTGATATATCGAAAGCTTTTCCATCGTGAGCTTCGTTTTCTAGTTGTCGTTTTATAAAAGGATGGATACGCTTGTGGCATCCCAGATACGTATATGAATTTCTTACCCGCGTGCTTTGTGTAAATATGCATAGAAAACGTTATGTGTTTCGCTTCTATTATGCAATAAAAACTGTTAGCTTAGGTTAAAATCAAAGGTAAAAGTGAAAGTTTTTTCTTTCCATTCTTGAGGCTAATTTTGCGTCCGCTTGTAATGATTCTTTTTTTTTTTTTTTTGCTTTGTTCATGATGAATGCGTGTCAATGAATTGCGTTTCTGCCACGTGACTTCACGTGAGCGATGGAAACGCGACTTTTAAAATAACTCCATGAATTTTCCCCTTGGCACACGTTTTATTTATGCGGGCTTTTAGAGATTTTTCTGTTCCAAACAGTGACATTTTTTATTATGCTTTTCTAATTGTGAGAACATTTTTGAAATTTCGCGTTGTTTCCTCATTCGGAACGGATTATTTTAATGAAAAAAAAAAAAAAAAAAAACAACGAATGCATTATTACGAAAAAATGTTGATTGACACTAAGAAACATTTATTGTGAGTTGATAAAAAGACATGAACTTTATGTTAATCTGTAAAAAAAAAGTTGCTATTACATCGTTACAATGCTTCAAAATTAGGGTGTTGCAAGCTGCCGGTTGGATGGTTAGGGCACAGTTATATACCGTGGCCTCCTAACATAAGCTTACCTTTTGGAATCCCAGAGATTAGCATTTACACGAAACTACTATGACGTGATTTTCATTGTTCGCATATACAGCAATCATACGGTTCATTGAGTTCTCTTTCCTTATAAACCTATTCAATATACTGCACCACAATTTAATTTGTACAGCTTCTTATGTAATTTCTAACACTTTTTTAAACATTTCCATGTATAAGCACCGAGATCTTATTTAATATTATTATTAATTCCTTTTTGTTGGTTCGATTCGATAAGCTATGCAACACCAAGACTGTGACAATACCCACAAGTTGACCATGTATACCAAATGGCAACCATTTCACTAAACCTTACGCTCATCGTACCGAAAATAGTTGTAGAAGTCATCATCCCAGATAGTGTGGAACGATAATCTAAAAATGTTGTTTCGAACAACATCCTAAATGATATTAATCCAGGTTTTGGTCAGTAATTAATAATCAATAGTAGATATCACGATGTAAGGCTTAAATATGATGAGCTTGCAATTACCCCGAGCAGGACAGATTTTCATTTTGTAGATTATTGCAAATAGTGGATTATCTCCGATGCATAGCTTATATGGCCATTGTAGAGTGCTTCAGCCTAATGTCTTATTTGGCATTCTTTGTAACTCCTTCCATTCCTTTACTAAAATATGTATTTAAAAAGTATTTATTTATTAGGTGTATGCGTTTGTTTGTCTCGTTTCTTAGCGGCATTTGAAGGTATGTTGAACACCACTAGGGGCACTACTTCTTCTATCTTTTACAAATTATGCGAAATCTATGCGAAATGGGCAACTGGTCTTTTATCCTCTATCCCCAAAATAACCCCATATTTAGATATTGTTACAAGAATGCCAGCACCGCTCGAATGCACAATAAGTCGTCTGTTAAACTCAATAGTAATCGGAAGGAACAATGTTTGCTTAAAGCAATGTGGAGGGTAGAAGATCCCAGGTTAGAACAGCAAACATTTCCGAGGTGTGCTTTGCTTTATAGGACCGCAATTTTTTTATACTGAAAATTTACGATATCAGGACTCTTGCTATATAGAGCGTTATCGCAAATTGTTTAGCTTTTGTTGATAGCACCTCTTAGTGAAGGCAAACAATTTCGTCCTGCTGACACCTCCACACGGGCTGTCTTGGATATGCAGCTTTATCGTAGATATTAGTAGGCTGCGCAAGCTCCTTGTTTGGTCTTTGAATATCGTCACGTATTCACGATTCATCGCTTGCATGAATTTGGTAGCACTGTCCCCCAAAGCATTATGCTATATATACACTCACTCAGAAAACCGCGGACTCGAAATTATTCACGCATTGTTCATGCATAGTAGGTATTGCGTGTAATGAGTTTGTTCCGGGGCGTAGGAAGCTTATGCAAGTTCCGTTGTGTGGTGGCTATTATTCGAGATTTTCTCCGTACGTACGGGGCGTAGGAAGCTTATGCAAGTTCCCTTATGTGGTGGCTATTATTCGAGATTTTCGCCGTACCCTAAATAACGAAAAATAGATTTTGTGCATAAGCATGAATTGCCAAAGCGTTGTCAGGTTTTAATAATAAATTTTAATTGGGTTCTTGAGTTCGACATGCACATAAAAATATATTCGATTGGTTTCGAAAAAATTGAAGATTTTATTCTTCTCGAATGTTTATAAAATAAGTAAAATATTAAGGGAAATGTAAAATCCGTTATTCCGATAATATTGTTCTCCAATATATTTATAGTCAAAAAATTGAGGCTGATATCTGTTTTTCAATTTGTTCTAATTTGTTTATAAACTACTTTTTTTTTTGTGTAAGAATTCTTAAATACTTTTTCCATTGAAATGTTTTTATTATTCATAGACATTTTGTGTTTATCTTATCTTATTATGCAAAGTACAATATCTGCCTTGCAAACAATTGAACAAAAAAAAAAAAAAAGCTGAAAGAAATCTTTGTTTTATTCTACTTAAAATAAATATAATGCTTCTGTGCGATGACCTTCTGATTAAAAACAGATTCAAGGATTTTAAGAAAAAAAGGTTTTTTTTGTTTTTTTTCAAAATTTATTTCATTTTAATGAAGATATTGCGTATGCCTTGAATAAAAACAGCATTCAGGTCGCACACATCGAACACAATAAACATAATAATAATAGGCGAACACGCGCGTAAGCCCGATATCTCCTCAAGCGAATATTACATATGCTCGTCCAATAAATATAAATAATAATAAACAACAATTTAAACATCACAAGACCAACATAAGAGCAATAAATAAACATTAAACAACGCACAACATCATACAAGAGAAGAAGAGAGTATGTATGTATGTATGTATGGTAGTGTAACGATACAACTACAAATAATAAATAATCAAACGAATGCTATCAAAACTTTATACAAACCTCAATGACAATCACAAGTATCTGCTTAATGCAAATATTTGTATATATATATATATATATATTGGATAACAGTTATCGTTCGCCCATTCGTTCACTCGTATAAAGTAAGATTAACAATAATTACACATACATGACATGCATAAGTAGGATGGTTGGCTACTTCACTTGAAGCTACATACAATTACATAGCCTTAGGCATCTATATATAAACATAAACAATTTCTTACATGACATTCGTAGCTCTAGCGTATTTGTTGTGTATGTATCTTTGTCATGTGTGATGTGTGTTTGCATTGTTTTCTTAGATCATAGTGTGGACAAATATGTACAAAATTTTGTTTATGATTTCTATTTAATTTATACGGTCTGCTGTTTGTCTAGGTTTTTCATTATGATAACATTTCGCTCGCATCTGTATACAAAATACTTTTACAATTGAAGATTTTATTATGCCGCAAAGTGAACAGAAAAAAAAAAAAACAAAAAACACCAACGAAAAAATCAACATTTCAACAGCAACATACAGCAATTAAAATGGTTATGGATGTACATGTACGATGTGCACATGTACATGTAAAAGTATAGGTAACCATCGTAATGTGTAAACAAAAGAATGGGTTCAAAGAACATGCGTAGGCCTTAGGCAGCAATTTTCGTAACAAAATTCTTCGCTCTAACGGAGAATTTCGTATATGTATGCGCCACTTAAAATAAACATTTGATAATTATTCGGATATATGATGATTGTTGGCAAACGAATTGTTTCCTAATCGAGATTATTTCTATTCTAAAGATTTGCCATTTAACTCTTGCGTATAAATATTTCATGCCTTGAAGGCTTTTTTTGCAACTAATTCATAAGTTGTTCATATTTAAGCTTTAGAATAATGATTGACGGATTGACGGATTGACAAATTGATTGTTCATTTACGCCTTCAGATATTCTTAGACAAGAAGTCAGTTTAATTTTATCATATTTGACTACTAAGTCAGTGCTTGCGGGTTCAAATCTCTATACGGTAGCGCATGCTTGGCAGACAGACATTTTATGACAATTCGAATGAGTTTTCCTTTCTTTCTTTTTTATTTTTTCTTTGTCGTTCCAAAGGAAATGGAAAAAGTGGTACACTTTTAATAGTAGATCGTCATATTGATGGTATGAAAATAGTTTTATACATACGTTTGAGAACGCGAAGCACGCGTCAAGTTGATTTATTATCATCTATAGTTTCATTTATTGGTTACTTTGCTACTACTTTACATCAATAGGAAAACGTTTATATGTACATACATACATAAGTTAAGTGTACATTTGTTAATCTATATATGAATGCTTGAGGTTGTTGTGCTATACATTTATTTATGTATAATAAAGCATTAGCTCGCTGAGCGTAGCTGGTAGTGTGTCTGTATTTAAGTGCCCATAAAATCATTTATGAGCACTTTAATGCGGTGGCATTTAATTACACAATTAACTTCAAATTAGGTCATGTTTTTAATGTAATTATTGCAACAACAACAACAACAAAAATGAAGCATATTTATGTATAAATATTAATAAGCCATACGCTACGCTATGTCTCTCCGATAAAGAGATGCCATTAACATCGTTTGTCAGATAAATGTTTTGTTTACTACTACCTACTGGCTCTACTCTCTGTGCCTTTTCTTGTTATGAGTTGTTATGAGTTAAATATATATTTGCCGTAAATAATTCAGTGAACTCTCACATAATTGCCTACTGTTTTTTTTTTTTTTTTTTTTTTCACCCATAAATTACATAATCAAATTTTATGTTTAATAAATGCACAATAAATGTTTTCTTATTTTTAGTCCGATTTACTTTTAGGTAAGATTTACATAATCAAGCGCGCAAATATTTTACGAGAATTATATGATTTTATGGCAATTTTTATAACTTCCGTGCGCAATCGTTTCGTAATCGAAGGGAAAAAAAACCTGTCATAAATAATTTTTATTATACCCATCAGGGGACATACACGCTTAGACTTTGTTTCCTTTTTTCAATTGTTGTAAAACGCACACATATTTAGTCTTAAAGACCTTATAAAGTAAATATGTTTATAATAAGCATAAAATTGTGAGACTATTTAGTCATTTTGTCTCTCTACATATATGTCTTTTCAAGTACTGATTGCACGTTCCAGACAGACATCTGAAGCCTGGCTGATATATTAGTTTATGGTCGCAAATCGTGCTTCATATAAGCGAAAACTCTAATAAAATTTGAAGACAAAAATATTAACTGGAAAATTTTATTAGAAATAAATTTTCAATAGCAGAGAAATCGAACTAAGGCCCAGAGCGCAGATAATCCGCTTCCATAAGAAAATTGAGAAAATTGAAAATTCTTTTCCTTGATAATACTAACTGTGTATGTGTATGAAAGACTTGAAATTGAGGGGAAGTATTATTCCTTACAATGTTTATCGATTATGTTAAGGGCGTACACATATGTTCACTGGCAACTGTTAATAACGACTTGTATCAGTAAATTTATAAAGAACCAGTTATCGTTTTTTTTTTTTTTTTTTTTTTTTTTTTTTTTTTTTTTTTTTTTTTTTTTTTTTTTTTTTTTTTTTTTTTTTTTTTTT
>KK502532.1:305027-327421 GCA_000688735.1 Glossina austeni | reverse complement strand
ACGCATCTATACATATATAATATGCTCGTATGTGTGTGTGTGTGTGTGTGTGTGTGTGTGTGTGTGCGTGTGTTTAATGAATATTATGATTTAACCTTAATTATTTTTGTAATAAAATAAAATTTCCTTTTATCTTATGATTCTTGCTCTAGCTCTCACGCATATATTAATAAATAATCTAAAGATTTCTTCTTAGATCTGTTTACGTTTACGGTATATGTCTCGCGCATAAGTTCTTATCGAAATTATCTAAAGATTCATTGTTGAGAACATACTTATACCGCTTATCTTGAAAGTAACATAAGTTGAAATATTTTAAAACTAAAATAATAACTGAAGGTCGTCTTTTAAACATACTCGGTGTATGTATGTATGTGATCTTAACGCAAGGTCCCCGGATGTTCATTTGTAGATTTGAAACTAGTTTTACAACGTAGGCTTGTTTTCATTTAACTATTGTAAAATATCTTGAGCTTGCGGAATGTTCAGAATTTGCATTTACTTACGTTAGCGTAAGTTGGAACTGTGTTGTTATGATATGTGCAAACCCAAAGACCGTATTCCGAAAAGCGTTCAAGTCAGTAGAAACATTTCATAAATAGTTTTGTTCCCCCGAGGGATGCAAGGAATAAAGAGATAATTGCTGCTGCTGTTTACGACAATGTTGGCGATGATACGTCCACTGTTCAGCAGCCGAAACATCTGCGTAGCGAGCTTCTTCTAGTAGGTATTTAACAAAGACCATGAAAGCCGGCTCCAGTTACAGAAAATGGTATTAAGGGTCGACTCTAAGCGTAATAAAATTTAATTTTTTTCGGTTGTTTTTTTTTTTTTTTTTATTGAGCAATTTCTCAAGGCATGCAAAGCACGGTGATGGACAGAAAGAATCGCACCGTCAATGCGACGACCGCCCACCAATTTATATGTGACGTATTTTCCATCTTGTTGAAGAAAGTAGGCTTAAAGTGAACAATTTACAAAGGAAAAGTAATGCGGAACTTGAAAATAGTTGGATTGAAATTTTTGAAAATAATGAACTTACGCCAGTTTAAAAAAAAACCGCCTCACATGTACACATGAATATTAATATAATAAGTTCTTATTTGTTCTTAAAATATTTCACGGTTTCTGTTAAGAGAATCTTAAGTAGTTTGCTTTGTGTGTCGATTGCCTTAACCCTTCAAGTGTTGTAACTTTTTATTATTATTATTATTATTATTATTCTTGTTTTCTTACTTTTTTCCTAAGACGATTTGATTTCCCTCTGCTGCCTTTTTTGTTACGTCTCTATCCATCTCCATCTGTTTTCCCCCTCCCCATATGAGTTAAATATATCATCTTTCATATTTCTTATATAGTTACAGCATCGTTATGTTGCTGTAGCTGTTGTTGTTGCGGTTATTGTGCTGATTGTGTTTGTGTTTGTGTTTGTGTTTTGTTGCCTTTAGGCCTTTTCTGGTGTTGTATTTTTACCATCGTCATCATAAATAACATATATTTTATCATATTGGCATTTTGACAACTCGAGTGTTTACGTATGTGCGCGTACGTGGAGAGGTAACGAAATCAAGTTTTTCATTTATCATAAAATAAAGACACGATTTCCATTTATGATGAAGATAAGCAGAAGCGTATGTGTGCGTTTTGCCGCTTTACCTTTTTTCTACATTGTCTGTACGTCTGTATGGTATGCTAATTACAAATGTTGACGGTATTGTTGATTGCAATGGTATGAAAGAGAGAGAGAGAGAGAGAGAGAGAGAGAGAGAGAGAGAGAGAGAGAGAAAAAAAAGAAGATGCTTTTCACTTTACTTACCGAGATTAGTATAAAAGTAAATTTAAATAATTTGAAATTTGAATTATTTGTGTACCGTCTTCTTCTGACGATCACAAGAGAAGCTAATAAACCAGTTTTTTTTTTTTTTTTATATAAATTCACATAAATTGAAGAAAATACAGCCAGTCGTATGTATGGTTATAATCGACTTGATTGTGTACTAATTTTCGTTTTCCCCATCTTCTGATTATCAGATATGAGAAAAAAGAATCGCTTGAATTGATTTAAATTTCCATTTAATGATTTCATTAATAGGCATTTACATGTTTCATTTAAATTTGAAGAAGAAGAAATATAAAGTGGGCAAGAAAGTGGGTCATTAACCCTTTGGTAGAAATTTTTTACTTTTTCTTCTTTTTCTTTTCTTTTCTTTTCTTTTCTTCTTTTACCGTTAAATCATTTCCTGTTGGATACTTAAGAAAATCCAAAAAAAGAATTTGCCAGTCATAGCGGTTGTCATTATGTGGGAAGTGCTAAAAAGGGGCATAGCAAGCAAAAACTTATCTAATCAGGAAGTAAGCTTCACGTGAAAAGCACTTTAAGAAAAATTAAATCAAGGAAGACAGCAATCAAGTTATCTTTTTTTTTTTTTTCACTTTAAAATTAAATGCATATTTTTCTGTTTTAGAAAATCATTCTTTGCCCGAAAATATGGTTTAAATATTTCCCGCTCTCTTCTTAGCCGAATTACGCATTCTGACTGACAATTAGAATGAGGCGTTCTTACGTTCGCCGCATATTCTGGATGCGTTGGCATCATGCAACCCCTTTTTTCCAAATCTGTTAAACGGAAAAATTTTAAATTCTCTTGAGGATAATTGAGAATAATGTCAAAAAGATTATTAACATAATTTTTATTATTAGTCTAATTATTGCTAATGGCTAGCAACTTTTCCATCTAAATTACCCCGAAATGAGAAAAAGATTTTCCAAATAGCGTTATATTTAGCGAAGTGATTGTTTGGTCGCAAGGGGTTCTTCTAAGTAGCAGTGCAAGTGACAGGACAGAGAGAGAGAGAGAGATTCGTTCAATTTTAGGTTTCCTTTATTTTCGTCAACATAAACAATTGTTTGCTAGTTTTGTCTCATATTTTGCACTGTGTTGACAATCTTTACCCCTTTTTCTGTTTGAGAAGGGTACGCGTCTTGTGTGCTATCATTTGCTACATTTGGGAACATATGTCACCAATTGCAGAAATAATAATTTGTGTACATAGACATGGATTGCTGTACAAATTCGAAATGTATGGTCGTAGTGAGCGTGTGATCATTTGGTTCTAATGTCCGTTCGACTTTCGATTTTCTGCTTATTTTTACAATTTTCAAAGTCTCACAAATGCTCCTAAACGGTGCTTGAATTTTCGTTTGAATTTCGGAGAGAGAGAGAGATGAGTGTACTTCGTCCGGGGAAATTTGCCGAATACCAGAAAAACTTGAGAATTGGAAATATTTATAAGTCAATAAGAGATTCTAAGCGGATTCGTGCAGATTCTCGGAACTCTAGTATGCTATGGCTATGGGCTATGGACGGGGTAGTGGCAGCTGTCGATGGGTCAACAAACACGCCTACTATTAATTTTATATTCCTTAGAAGAAGAATCACTCGTATGTTAAGCAAAAAGTTGGGGAATGGAACGGACTAATAGATGGTAACCGTAGCTTGGGAAGTACAGGCCTTTACTGACCGATCACTCTCGACAATTTAAACTAATTAAGAGATGATCTACAGCACGCACTGCAAATGAACCCCAATATGGGGACTTTCCGACTGACTGCCCATGCGAAAGCTCTAATAATACCTAAAAAAATTACGGCTGGTTTTTTGCTTCCAAAAGGATCTCAGTAATGTACGAGTAAAACCGATTTTTCATATGACCCATCGGTTTGATGTGATGGTAAACGCAATTCTCCCTTAAGGTTAACATGATTGTCCTTTTTTTTTTTTGTCAATACTTCAGTTCATTTGTTTGCGATTACTTCTCGTTTTTTTTTTTTGTTTTGTTTTTTTTTGTTTTCTATAGAATTGATTTATTTTAATATTACTTAATATTCAATAGTCGTTAATAATAAATAAAAGCTTTCACATATCATTTAAATAATCGACAAAATAAAAAACATATGTAAATTTACAAATAATAAAAACAAGAATACACCAACCAACCGTATATGAATAGAGAGAGAAAGAGAGAGAGGGAGAGATAATAATAAAATGCAAATACGTATCTGTTCGGCTATGGAGAGACTTTCATAATAATATATCCTTTTGAAGTATGAATACAAAACAAGGAAGAATGAATGTGTGTGTGTATATATATATATATATATATATATATATATATATATATATCGTTATTTTAATAACAATAAAAAAGTCAGAAAAGGTAAAAAAGATGAAAAACTCGAACTGTACCTTATACACGTATAAACAAATACTCACACTCTCTCTCATATATATGCTTATATGAAAACGTGAAAATATGTATTAACAAAAGGTACAACGAAGACAACTTTCGACGACATTTATGTGATGACAACCCTTAACTCTTTTTTTCTTTTAACTTGAATGCAAACATAACTGTGATTATGTTAACAGCAAAAGGAAGAAATCTACCATAAACTATAGACACATTGACGATACGACGATGTACTTGCCATATACAAGATAAAGTAGAATAGAATTTTTGTATTTTACTATAAGAGAGAGAGAGAGAGAGAGAGAGAAAGGTAGGGAGGGACGAGGTAATCAAGGGGAGCTGAGCTGGCTGACTTGCCTGGCTTATATGTATGTATGTATGTTCGTAGGAAATTATATTATATTTAATGTGAAAGTAAAAGGTTACGAAATTTTCAAAAAAAAAAAACAAAAAAAGAAGAAGCAAAACAGAGCAGAACAGAAAAGAAAAGAAACAACTTGTGTTTCGTGAGGAAATCAAATTCATTTCTCAAATAATGGTGGTTGAGCAAGAATTGTGTTTGCGAATAATAAAATAAAAAACAAATAATAACAACAATAACGACAACAAGAATACAAAGAAAACAACACCAATAACGCTAAAAACGACAACATGCTAAATTGAATCAAATTTGTTATTGCTGTTGTTGTTGTTGTTGTTGTTGTTGGATAGATACATAGTACACGTCAGCAAAGAAAGGATATTGAATTTTTATATATATATATATATATATAAATATATGACAAAAGGAAGGTGTATACCAGACTTAACACACAATAACATTAAATACTGGAAATTCTTTGTCTTTTTCCCTATTGTGCTTTGTTATTTTTCCCTCATTTCATTCTCATTTCAAAAAGGAAACGATCTTTATTCGAACTTCAAAGTACCGGTTGGTTCTTCTCGATGTTTTCTTTAATTACATTCTTTGATGAAAGCAACAATTTCAAAGATACAAAAGCCTTTTCTTACATTATTATGCAAATTGGTTTTCCATTGTTGCCGCGTTTAAAGGAGATTTTCATACTTTGATAGTTATTAAATAACAAAAATATAAACAAGAAAAAAAAACAAAACAAAACCTGAAAAGTTCTTCAACACTAAAAAGCAACCGCAAATGTTTTCCTAAAAGCGACAATAATATCAAGGTTGAGAAACTGTGGAAAAGCATAAAGATTCTCATGAAGTTGGAGAAGCAACGACAAACGCGTAGGCTATGTATGTATACTTTAGAGCGAACGTTGAATACCCACCACCTGAAATAAACCTTTTTCGATTTCGTTATCGTGTAACATTTGCGGTACGTGGTGTCTTAAGCTCGCGTGAATGTATAAAAGGACTTGAGGTGCACCAACTTCTTTTTATACCATGCGAAAGCATTTTTGAAGCCGTCCGTTCATCTGTCCGTGTATTCTTATTTAACTTACACCTCGCAATTTTTGAGTTATTGCGGTGAAATTTGGTACACCAACGTCTTTTGGCTCAAGGAGGAAAACTGTTGAAAATAGTTCGAATTGGACAACTTTTTCAGTCCTTATTTCCAAAAGTCGTTGCATTAACGACTGTATTAAAGGAGATAGTTTGCGGTATTTAAGAATGGGTCGTGACTGACTATTCTGTTTTTATTTGTTTCCTTTTTTATGTCGAAATCATAGAGAAAATTATTATAGGGATGTTGTGCTTCTGTTTGTAAGACTAATCACCTATTAGCCGAAGTCCTTTTGTTGCTAGAACTGTCAATTTCTAGATCCACGTCTAGAAAGTTAAAAATTTAATCAGATAAGAGATCAATAAATTATCCCAGTTCCCAGTTATATATGTTGTTAAAAGCCTGATTATGTTGATCGGATTGGGATTTAGCAAAGTTATCTGAAACTCTTATCCACAAGTAGTAAGTTTCTATTTCCGACCGCTTTATTAAGCAAAATATCCCAAGGCGAATACACGAGTTATAGATCAATGACAGGTTGAGATTGATCCGAAAATATATGTGCGCACAAATCTCGAATTATAGGCAAATGGAGAGGATGCTGTAAGCAAAGTCATTGACAAGTAACACAATCTCTCTACAGGGAACTTAATATTAGACTGATAGCAGAAACACCATTTAGTTTAAGTGTTTTTTAGACGGTGTCTTTATCCTGCTGATAGGATAAAATGGTTTCAGCTAAATTCTAGACATAGTATAATGTCGCAACAACCTATTCTCAGGCCGATTTCATCTGTAAACTCTAATCGAAGTTATGTTGTAATTAAATATTTTTAACATAATTTCAATTTCTTTGCCTATTTCAAGGGAATCCTTGAAAAGTTTACTAAATAATCTCTTTTGAGGACATATGCCGATGCAGTCCCAAATCCCACTCAACGGATTACTTATGCGTACTTGTTTGTTAGACGTTACAAAAGGCAAAACTAGATTGCAATGCTCTCCGATAAGTGTACATATTGACAGACAAACCAACGGGGAATGCTTTTCCTTTTTTACGTTACAAGCAAAATGCTGAAATTTATTTACTTTGCTCGTTCGGTTGAGAAGTTTAAAGAGAATTTTTATTAACACTTGTACAAGACATCACAACTGATCTTCTTATGCATGATTGTAATTAAAATAATTAGCATTTTAGTCTTTTATAAAAGTTGTCATCGCCTATGCTTTGTCTTAAAACTAGTTCAATATCAACAATGACACCATGTAGTTAAAGCAATTTAATGTGAGTCTGGTTGAGATGTTTCATGCGATATAACATAAACTGATCCATGTTGATGGTATATGTAGCATTAATTAATAAAATATTCAAGAAGCAGGGGATAAAAGCAATGCGTTTATTATTTATTTTTTTCTTTTTGTGTATTTCTTCTTAGGCTTTATTTCTTCTTTGTAACAGAAATTCACACACATAAATGTAAATATAAAAAAATATTTTCTCATGACTTTGTTTTTTTTATTTTTTTTATTTTTTTTATTTTTTTTTTTACATTTTTTTTCTTTTTTTCTTTCATAAACTGATTTGCAATTGATGATGAGTTGTGTTATGCTGTTATTTAGTTGCTATGTTCTTTGATGCAATATGTCATTCAACAAACATATGCTCTTCTTCTACTTGGAAAGTAATATGTTGTTGACATTGCATTAGTTTTGTGTTGTTTGTGTTGTTATTGTTCAATGTTTTCTTTATTTTGACGCACTTAGTCAACTAGTCGCCCGGTCTGTCGGTCCATATTCACTTTATGATGTTGCATCTTGATATGCTTTTGTCTATTTCATCTTGCTGCGTTCTTGATGATGAAAATGACATTTAGCGCGAGTGCAATATCAAAAAAAAAAAAAAAAAAAAAAAAAAAAAAAACAATTTTTTTTCTTTCCTTTTAGATTTTAATTCAACTTCAAGTTGAAGTGCCTGTCGCTGTTGTGTGTGTTATTTAATTCCTGTGAAAATGATGTGCAATTTATGATTTTAATGAAATTGTTTACATGCTGTTGATGACGTTGTTCTCGTTCATTCGTTTGTTATGCTTATGCTGTCATCTTAAGTGCACTGAAATTATATTAGGGCGTGGTAATGTTTTTTTTTTTTTTTTTTTTTATATATTTTTTCTCAACTTTTTTCTTCTCCCCATCAAGTTGATAAATCATTATATGATTTGTTAAGATTTATTTTACAATAAAATGTAGAGATTTCTGTATATATATATATATAAAAAAAAAAAAAGGAAAAAAGTAAAGTATCATTTTTTGTGTAATGGTGAAAAGCAACTTTTTTACGCAACATTTATAGACTTTTGGGTTACTTTGCTCTTTTTCTGAGTTATCAAGTTGCTCAGATTAGATAACCTTTCCAGTCATAAATTGTAGTTTATTATCGTTTCGTTTGTCATAATATATATGGTATATTGAAAGGCGGTGATGTGTAAAGCAGATGACAATGATAGAATGATGTGCTATTTTAAGGCAAAAAGATGTTCTTATCAGTTGAAAATAATACTCTAAAGTCATTCTATTACCTGTCAAAAATTTTAAATGCAAACATTTTTCTTACAAAGAGCGTTTGAGCAGAGAAAGGGTATCGTAAGGGTATCAACTTGTATTTAAATTTAACTAGCAAAGTCACAAACCAAAAAATTGTTAACGGCTTAACAGAGTTCTGTTAAACGAAGTCTCGGAAGGAATTAAATCAAAATATAGTTAAAGTAGGACTTTTCGAGAATTTTGAAAAAAAAAAAAAATACTATAAAGAAAAAATGTTTTTATGTTAATTAACTAAAGCTTGGTATGAAAAATTTTCTATACTATGGCAAATACGAGTCTGACAAAGTGAAAGTTTACTTAAACACTGTGATCGAGGGCTGCGACAAAATGAAACTAATATCACGTGAATCCTTGATCAATAGCCTTCCCAACGGAGTACTTTGTTTATAAAGTTTCTTCAGCAAAAAATATCTGGTTGCGATTATATATATACCCTCCTCATCTGTTATTGCATATGGAAAAGCTTCAGTAGCCATCTTTTTCTTTCATTTAGCTGGAATTGCATCTATTTTAGGAGCTTTAAATTTTATTACAAATGTAATTAATATACTGGCAACTGGAACTTCTTTTGATCGAATACCTTTATTTGTCTGATCAGTTGTAAGGGCCACTTTTGAACACAATTGATTTAGTATTTGTTGCCAGCACTACTTCGTGCTGGTTGCACTTGATTGAAACAAAGCACAACACAAGACGCATTGGCAACCCTCCAAGTGGGACCGCCTTGGATATTCAGCTGTATTGTCGACCTCCTAATTTGCCCCATAATTCATAAAGGCTTAGCAGCACCATCCTTCAAATTAAGCACGAAGAGTGAACTTGCGCGGAAATAACACTTATTTGGCGAAAAACTTGCCATTTTTGTATAAAGAAAAATTATGTGATGTTGATTCGCTATAGTCACTAATACTTCAAGGTTATGTTGTTACCAGATGACCAAACTTACAAGATTACCTTCTACATTTGACAATTTTAACAAAACCTTCTGGTCGGGCCACCTTTTGTTAAACAACGGAAACTTATTTATACACCTATTAATTTTTTTTTTTTGCTTAATATGATCTCGCAATTGTTTATCGCAAGGCGATATAGTTTCATTTCTGTATGATTTAGAGTCAATGAAATTAATGGAAAAGCACGTAAAGTGATCGCGAAATTTTGAAATTAATGAGGATAGATTCTATCTGTTGGCACACGAACCCAGAATAATTTAAAAAAAATAGACAACAATAAGAGGAGAAATAAAAAACGAAATTTGTAATGCATAGGTTTTCCTTCCTCATATATATGTATATGCTCTGTATATGTATATATATATATATGTATCTATATAGATATATATGTATCTATATAGATATATATATGTATATATAGACATATATATATACCTATATATAAAAGCAAGAAACAAGTTTAATGTTGCCTCGTATGGTTTAGAAGCGTGAAACGCGACTCTGGATATTACATCATAAAATTTTTGTAAATTGTATTATAATATGAACATTAAATTATTTTACAAGTAAATGACCGTAAAAAATTATGTCAAGTTTTAATATATATGCACGCTAACAGACAATGTTGTGGAATGAATTAGCATTTAATTAAAATAATGATTTACATTGACTTCTCTTTACACCCAGTTTTCATAGCCTTCTCGTTAATCTATGCGATTTATTGTGGTAATGGTCTCGTTTGGTTCTCGTAGATTTTATTAATAAAATTTGTAATTAATTTGCAATAATAAATAAAATTTAAATATAAATCAATTAACTGGTTAGACAGAATCATAATACACATGTGCACTCAGTTTAAATAACAGACAGAACTTGAGGTGTTTTTCGTTGTTTATTGAAAATTATGCAAAATCTTAATGAAATGAGAAACATAAGATTTTAAAATCCTTGTAACAGGTGATTATAACTGGAATGACGAAAGATAAAAAAGGAGTTCGGGACACAAAAAAGTAGGAAACAAAAAACAAAAAAAAAAAAAAAATGTAAAATACGCCAAAGGAAATTAAAATGTGTAAATGTTTTAAGACAAACACGAAGAAATCTTCTGGTAAAGAGTAAAATAAATTATAAATGAACCAAAACAACCCTTAACATACACATACATACATATTATGCAAGGCCTGAGGAAAAAAAAGGTAACTTAATGAAATAATCTTAGAAATTCTTGGAACGCGTGTGTTTTGTAATTTTCGTTTTTTTTTTTTTTTTTTTTTTCATGCGACACTGAAAATGATGGGTAGGTGGATTTTTTGGCCAAAAATTACCAGCCAGGGTAGTAAAAATATTTTACGCGTGTTCTTATAAATTGCTTTTTTCATTCCTTTCCACAGTACAGTAGTGCTCGCATGCATAGGCTGTGCGAGGATGTGATTATTAAATACCGGATATAAATACAAACGTTAACATTAATGTTTTAATGCGCATACATTCAGATTATATCCTGCCTGAATACACTCCATCAGTAGCAGTACGTGAAAAATATGTTGGGGGCCATATGCTTTCCTCGAAATACGATTTTAATATTATCAAAAAGGGATGAAATACCTTAAAATAAATAAAAGAATAAAAGGGAAAAAAAATATGATTTATGCTTAGAAGGAAACGATACAAAACGAATTTCATCGAGACACTACATAGTGCTTGATTGGACAGGTTTCGAAGCTAATAAAAAGCGGAATGGTAATGCATTGTACTCTTAACGGAACTTCAATAATTGAAGTTTTTATTTGTAATTTTTTCTTGTTTTTTTTTTTTTTTTTTTGTTTCTTCGCATAATCTTTACAAAATTAAAGTCACATTTTCCCTCTGCTGTGCAATCAATGACTGACTTCAGTTCAGTCTTTGACAAGTAATATTTTCTTTTGTTTTCTTTTTGCTTTGTTAAATGGATTGACGTGGTGCTGCTCCCTATGCTATTGTTAATATTTATGCACCAAAATCTAACATGAAGTATGTCGAAAAAATGTAAAAATTTATGACATCATACCGCGACGTACATAAAAAAAAAAAAAAAAAAAAAAAAAAAAAAAAAAAAAAACGAAGAAAGATGTCATATCAAGAGCAAGAAAACAAAAAAGATAAAAAAAACAAAAAACAATTGCTCTTTGACTTGGTAAGCAACAAAAAATTTAATAACGAAAATGAATGATAACGGAGGCCATATTAAAAGCATAGTAATTACCTGCTGGCTTAAAAAAAAAAAAAAAAAAAAAGCGCACAACAATCAGACCTTAGAGCAAGGTATTACAAAGTATAATATATAATAAATATATTTATGTATATATAAAGAAAAAATATCAATGATTGAACCGAATCTTTGGATAGTTATATTTTCCTTACATTTGGCCTTTTTAACACAAATACACTCTCGCAATGGAAACGCAAGGCTTATGTCTTCTAATTGTTACGCTCGCTTAGCAAAAGTTTGACTAATATACGATATCACCTGAGAAATGAGATATTCAAGGCGTAAATTATATGATCGCTTAATATACTTAATCTTCTAAAGACACATGAAATGCTAGATCGTGTTCCTTAACGCCCAATTCTCTTTTTACACGATTTTTTTTACACGAATTTGATTTAACACGAGTTCAAAAAAAAAAAATATCTTTTTTTACACGAATTATTTTGTTTTAACACGATTTTTAATAGTTTTTAACTTCTTTTATATTTATGAATTTTTCCAAAGTAGAAGTTATTTTTTATAAAATATTTAATGAATTAAAATATTTCATTCAAAATTTTATTCATTAAAATATTTAATGAATTTAATGATTTAAAATGTGTAAGCACGAAATAAATTAAGTGAACTCTAACAAGAACTTTTTAATATTGTTTACACCTAATTCTCTTTTTACACGAATTTTTTTACACGTATTTTTTTGGAACGTATCTATCGTGTAAAAAGATAATTAGGTCTAAACTAATAAAACACACAAGATTTAACTTTTCACACTTAAACTTCTATGTCGATTATGCGTCGACAATGTATCTCTTACACCGATTCCTTTGTCGACATTATATTATTTATAATTATATATAAGATTTATCTGATTTCTCATCTAAACGTGATGGCCTTTAATGTAAAGTATCTGGAAGAGAACCACACAAATTCACTTTTCTAGACAAAGTTTAGTATAAAGGTTTCACAAATATAATGCAACATAATACACCATCTTCGTTGGGTAGAGTAACAATAATAATAATAATAACAATAACGAAATGATGAAAATTAGTTTTTTGCTTTTTTTTTTTTTTCTGCGGAGCTTGTGTTTCTCTTAAAAATATATTAAAATGAAATTTGATTTAAAAAAAGTAATAAGAAATTTTTTCTGCAATATTATAATTAATTGTACTTTTTTTTTTTTCTCTTTTCAGGTAAGAATAAATGTTATCATCATTTTAATCAAAAGAGAGTACTCTGCACATTGTGATGTGGAGGCAGAGGTATTTATAAAATTTTGTAAAAACTCTTTCATTATTTCGATTCTATGAAAAATTGCAGTTTGTTATGTTAACACATGCGAACACGCCGAGAATTTTTTATACATAATTCATTAATTCATTTACTTCAACTTTAATTCAAAGATTTCTTTTTATTTTGCTTTTATAAAATGAATTTTAATGAGACTTTTTCAGGGTCATTTCGTTTGAAAAATTTTCTTACATTGCGCTTGACTTTGAATTCGACTGGAAAGTACAATGAATTGAACAAATGTTTCGCCTTTATTTCAAGACAAGTAGCTTAACTTTGGAATACCTTAGGCGCATGTAAAAGAAGACAGGCCTATATGTCTGTTTAGGTGTCTGTCCTTAAATATGCTTCTCTCTTATATGTTGGCTCGCTAACTAACTTGCCCGTTCATGTGTTTGCATAATCGTTCCTGGATTTGTTCGTTCGTCTTTTGTATATTGATCCGATTGTATGCTTTTATACTCCTCTTCACTCCTCTTCTGTTCACGTAAAATTTCGTGTAAATTGCTCTTTACGTATATCTGGTACGTTTGTTTCTATATTTTCCAGAATATTTGTTTCGGTCTTGTACATCATTCTGTATATATATATATCTTAATTCTGAAATTTAAATGGAACTCATAGCCGAAGAAATTGAGAAAAAAAGGTGTTCAAGGTTCAAAAGGTGTTTATTCTTCAGCTTCAGAAGCTTAAGGTAAGAGTACTTGTTAGTAGGTCCGGCATTATAACTACGGCGCGAAAGTGTATTTCGGAAAAATCTAGCGTTTCATTACATACATTTTTTTCATTGGCTTGCGATTTATAGCAGAAGATAGAAGGGATATGTTAGACCTGGTTTGGTTGGTATGTTATTCTCTTCTCTCTTCTTTGAGATATATAAAGTATCGGTCAAAGGCTCTCGAGTTTGCAGGTAGATGTTGTCTTAAAAAAAAATATATATATATATGTATATATATATATACCATCAAACGATTGTTGTCCAAATATCATGCCATTGTGAACATTTTGTTCACGACTTTTAGTGGCCTATGGTGATGCAACTTTCTCGTTTTCAAAATAATGAAAAAATTCGAAATCCGTCAGTTGAATAGACATTAGGCTTTGACAGCAAAGAATTCCTTTCAAATGCCGTTGCTTGAAAAAACTTTTCCTCGTCAAAATAACAATTTCTCGGTGACTTATTAAGTTTAAATCGGGCTGTACGGACGTCAATGATGGTGAAGGCAGTAGAGGTTGAGTTGGTTATGCAAGAAAATATCAAAACAATTCTAAAGGGTATCCTTAAGGGACAGGTTGAGGAAGTTGTAAAGCTGGCAGCCTAAAGGTATCAAAGGGTGGGATGAGAGTTTGGGCATGAGAAAGTTGTTTTGCATACTCAATAAGAAAAAACAATTACAAAACAAGTGGTCCGATCCGTTCCATTACTCATACACTGCGTCGTGTATGTCAGTTCCTCAAATATTATCAAAATCACTCAAAAATTGCGGCCTGAAACTGTACACCAGAAAGCAGGGCGAACAGACAGACAGTGTAAATCGATTCCGAAATTGATTTTACAGTAGATTTTGAATCGATCGGTATAATAGAAGGTGAGTCGATCTCATGTCATTCTGGGTATTGCATATATCTGCACTCACTTAATCCTGGTATCTTGGTAACATAAGTGGTAACATAAGTGGTGTAGGGTATAACAATTCGGTTTGTAGTATGCAATACATCCTAGAGAAGTCGTTTTGACACTTATCATAATAATGACAATGGGGAAAATACTAATGACATTCATGACAACATATAGTGCGAAATCGCTTTACCGACACAGGCAGCCTATAAAATTCAACGACTTTTGTTTATTATTTTCAAGTGATGAGTATTTAAAGTGCAATCTAATGAGAATGTGGTTGATTTTTTCTCTGTTTTTATTGGTCATGAATAAATAAATTTTTGCAATATGCGTTCACATGAAAATCTTCTACCCTTAGGGTAAGACGTCAAGTAATTTATCGTAATCTTGATAAACTTTTCTACAATACATAAATTTTGTCAATCAATTTTATGACTAATTGCCAATTAAAATTGTTTTTGTTTTTTTTGTTTTTTTTGTTTTAAATGAATGTTTTATTAATTATAACCTTTTGAAGGCATGAACTAAAAATTATTTATTTTTCGTGTTTACATTGTTTTCTTTTTATTTGCACGAATTTAATGATTATTTATAAATGCGAAATTGCAAAAACGAAAAAAAACAAAAAAAAAAATAAATAAAAAAATAAAAATTGAATTTTATTACGGTATACTATCTACGGATCAGTCATAAAATCCTGAAAAATTATTATTCTATTAATAATTATTATTTTTTCTTTTTCTCCAAAAGTCATAAAAAATAATTATCTGTAGAAAAGCTAATAAAATTTAAATGAATGCATGAAAGCAAAAAAAAAACAAAAAAACAAAAAAAAAAACAAAAACCTTTTTAACACATTGTTTTGACTATATTGAAATAATGGCGGATAAACAACGTGAAATGCATAGATTTTGCGATCGCGTGTTTATACGTTTATCTCTTCATTTCATTGTGTTTGTAAGAAAACGCACAGATAATTGAGCAATTGCTTAACCTATAACAGACAGCACATTTCTTTAATATAATCATCTAACGTTTTGCTTTTGTTATTATTATTATTGTTGTTATTTTTGTTGTTGTTGTTGTCTACATGGGGGAGATGGAAAGTTTCACTATTCACGCTTTCAAAAAACAATTGTGAAAAAAAAAAATAAAAAAAAACATACAAAAATAAAAACAAAGAAAAAACTGTTAACATTATGGCAATTACTGTAAACATGTAATCGTGACGCGTTGCTTTTTACTTTTAGCCAGAGCTTTACAATCTCACAAGAGCAAGCAAGCATGCATGCAAGCAAGTCGGCAATGCATACGTAGTGTAATATGCTGCTGCTTTCAAATTATTTCACGATAACTATCTGCAGTCAATGCGAACGCGAGTGTGTATGTAGGCATGTATTTGAACGTGTTAGTTTGTCTATTTGGCGTATTCAATGTGTCTGGGAAAATAAATTCGGCAATTTTTTTATAATCACACACCTTAACAACTTTGGCGATACATTAAATTTGTTATAAACTTTGCAAAATGCCTTCAAATAACTTGCGAATACTTTTGGGAAAGAAAGTAAAATTATGAAGTATACGTCCGTCTTACTGGGGTTTGTTTGTTGTTGTTGTTGTTGTTATTGTTTAAATTTGCATTTCGTCTTCTTGTTAAAGGCCGATTGATGCTCTCAACCATTCGTAATTTATGCAAAACAACGCATGTTATCTGCACTTGTCGTAGTAGTTGTGGTTGTGTAGTAGAGGCAGGTAAAATTCAAAATAAATCAGCCGATTACTTAAAAGAAATTATTTTTCATATAATTTAACCGCTTTTTATATTCACATGATTCGTACATTTATGCTTTACTGCAATGTATATACACATTTACTTCAGTGGCAAGTGCATAAAAATCGCCATAAGGTGTTTTCCACTTTCTCGGTTGTTTTATTAACAGTTTACATGATTGTTAAATAAAAAGTTGCCAAGCATATGATTAAAAATAATTGTTTTTTGTTTTCGAGTAATTGATTAGCAATTTCCTTACATTAATAATTTATGTACGTGAATAGAGGAAAATGTAGGGTTGTTACGTAAGTTGATAGCATTTTTTTTCTCCTCAAACTTTTTTCTCGAGAATTAAAATACAAGTAAACGAGTTATTTGTGGCGGTGCCCGAATATTCTGTGGACATATCAGATCACCAAATTAAAAAAACTGCAAAAAAAAAAAGAAAAAATGAAATTTCGATACTTTGCAATATTAGGTAGTTCTGGCCGATGTTTGCAATGTTTGTATAGGAACTGCAGCATCATTTATAAAATATACGTTGATTTGTTTATGGTTGCATTTGTTACAGATTATGAGAACAGAAAGTGTTTTAGAGTAGACATACTCTTTGATCGATTTGGTCCATTTTCAGTACCAACATGTGTACGTGCAAATCTTGATTATTCTGGACAGAGCCACTGTGTTCTAAATTTTGCGATTGAAGCAATGTTTATTGCAGGTATCGAGTTCCATACACTCAGACGGACGGACATGCCTAGATCAGCTCACAATGTGATATTGACCAAGAATATATATGCTTTGCAGAATTTCTGAAGCTTCGCTCTGGTTGTTGCAGACCATTGACGAAATATATGTATCCTGTGCTTTCGTGGGGTTGTATGCAAATTTGTCCACAACTGATCGAAGAGATGTTTGCGCTTATAATCTGCTTCTCAGTGTTTCGTCAAGCATTTTTAGTTGGTGGATGTAGGTGGACTATGTCCAATTTTAGCATTTAATGGTAAGCACCTCTTATTATTTCGAGCAACGCTAAAAACTCCTATGTGACACTCGTTCCTTTGTCTTCTTTATGTTAACATAGAGGTACCATCTCCCATTCATCTCCCATTGATAGGAAAAAAATGTCTTGAAAATATAAATTTTATCTATACAAACATTCCATTTTATTATACATGCCTGGGTAGTCTAAATAAAAAAAAAAAATTCTTTAAATATATTTCTAAGCTGCACAAATTGATATGCAAACCATTAGAACAAAATGTTTAGAGATTTTTGCGTGACGGAAAAGGGAGGGAGGAGGAGGGAGTAAAAAAAAAAAATATATCTCGAAAGACTTGCTATACTCTAACCAGAGAGAAAGGCGACAAAGATTTTTAGCCAAGCCAATCATTTGCCTAAGCCTTGGACTTTTTCGTTAGTGTGATTGTGTTTTTGCAATCATTGTCACAGAATTTTTTTAATAAATTGACTTTTTACGATTGCAAGATTAATTGAAACATATCCATAGCAAGCATACATTACAATGTTTATATTATTGTTGTTGTTGTTAATTTTTTGTTATATCATTTTTCAACTAAATAAGTTGTTAATTTCCATTGTCGTAAAAATGCAAATATAAACAAATGGATAATAAAATGAAAAACAATTTACTGTAATACGCCAGAGGTTACCCGTAGATAATAATTATTATATAGTTACAAAATAACAAACAACAATAACAATTAATAATAATCTCTCGCATACTCTGTATAATAAAAACAATTTCGTTATGTGTTTATAGTTTTTCAAGGTGTAGTCGCGCTCTCTATTGACAACCATTTATTTATTACTAGTTTGATATTTAGCACATTAGCACAGTATGCTTGGTCGTATGTAGTTTTAAACCTGTTCGCTTAGCAACTGCAACAAGTCGCCTTAGGGCGAATCTTGAATACCTGCTCCTCAGGTCTAATTTGCTGCATTCATTGGATAAACTTTATTTATTGCCTGCTGTTTAATAGCCAATAAGGCGGAAGGGTATGTGTGGAACATGGCGTATAAGTAATTAATAATATTGAAGAAATAATTTAACTTTTAAACACAATTGTTAAAGCGGCAACGATGCACTTGGGCCTCTTACGTTGATCGTAGATCGTCTGGTAATTAACCTGAAAAAGCTTATTTGGATTCACGCACCAGTGAAGGGAGAAAGAAAGAAAGAAAGAAGAGAAAGCTGTAGGGAGATTAGAGGGAAAAGGGAAAGGGTTGATAAAAACAAAGTGAGTAAGGATAGGAAATTTGATAAAGAGGAAGAGAAATAGGAAACGTTATACTTCCAATGTGCAATTCACAAATTTTCACGTATTCGTATCATTTGGTTTTTGTGGAAATCTTGTTTGGGTTAAAGTAATCTACAAGCTAGCGGGCCACGCGCCAGATCCACGCCCAATTTTTGAATGTTTAAATTGATAAGTCGAACTTTAGTACGTGAAAGTGCTAGCACAAAGCTAGAAACAAAGGGCTCTGCATTTGCCGAGCAGATAAAGAGTCGTGACTACCATGTCACTGCTTGCGGCTTCAAATCGCAGTGCGACAGACCTTAGGTCTCACAAATATAATGTGTGGTCAGTCGGTAAAGGCATAACACATACTGATTGTGTACTTAATACGCTGCGACCAAACCCTTTTTGACTTTCTTTTTGTCCACGTCTTTCTGATCACGATCAAAAACATTCCATGAATGGTTGGTCATATTAAAAAAACAAAAAAAATGATACCAATATCCACCATAGGACTTGCTTGATATTACATTTCAAATAAGACTTCTTTCTCAATGAAAATATTGGCCGTCTCCACAAGTTATGATGCGCTTAAACTATCGACCCATTTTGAAATGAAACATAAACAGTAGATGACGAACTTTTGGATAATCGTTTCCATCGTTACGATCGTTAGACATAGATATTTAAAAAGATTTTTACCTTTCCAAGAAGATGTCTCCGTCGTGAACTTCGCAATAGAACGGAAAGCTTCTCTTAAAACTAAATTTTCAATTATGTTATTCGACTCAACACAGGGAAGTGTACCACTAAAGAGCGCTATTATCTCGTCGTTGTAGTGTAGCTTTGAAAATGTATTTGAATTTATTTCTTCTATTAGTTAAAATTTTACCGCCCGCTTCACTTCGACCACGGGAAAGCACCTGTTCTTAGAACTCTAATTCGTTCGCTGTCAGCCATCACATATGTATGTATGTAAATTGCCCCAACATCATATATATGTGCTTTTATATCTTCTGGTGCTATAAAATGGAAGGGCGTTATATTAGATTGTTTAGAGTTTGTACAGCGCTTGAGTAGGTCGGGTTCAGTAGAGCATGTGAAATTAGCAAGTATTAAACAAACACACACACACACACACATAATTCCTTTTCTAATTGAGATTTCATTAAATCACTCATAAATAAAAATCTTGAGCTATGATAGATGTCTCCCCCAAAAGACGTTAATAGCGAACGGGTTAATATTTACATTTACTATAAAAGAGCTTTGCGCGCATGGCAATGCCAGAAGTTGCATTTTTATGTAAATAGTGTAGCTGTTAATTAATTCAACCTAAGGTTATATTTATAAAATTCAAATTATTAACAAATTATTATTCCTTTTTCATTGCTATACAACACATTTAAAATTCAAAAATGCCACAATAGTAGAAGAGGGAAAAGCTTATAATAAAAAAAAAATAAACTCACTGAACTACAACCACAACAACTGGTAATAGTACTTAAAAAGGGTTCGCTGAAACAAATTTACGGTATCAACCTCATGATTACGTTATTCGTTGCGCTTAATAATTACAATCGAAAGGATGGTAAGGTGTCGTTGTAATTCTATTCACTTGTCTGTCCTGTCGCTTTTCTTATTCATTCATTCAGTCAGAATTGTTCAAAACACAAAAAATTGTCTAATTTTGGTGTCTCTGGTGGTGGCTGGGATAGTTTATCTATATATCTGATGTTACAAACAAAGTGAAATGTTTAATATGCCTCCCGTTTTGTAGTTTGTCAAGTATGTGTATTAAGTTAATTATGATTGATTTTAAATGATGTGCGCGTTAAAAGATTGCTATCTCTTCGATATAGAGATTTTTAGCATAAATTATATTTATGCCAATCAAATGATTAAGCGCATCAAAGTGTAACAAAAAACAGTTAACTTCTGGCTATGTTGCAATATTGCATCAAATTCTTCCCTCATTTGAGTTGCATGTCACGTTAAATCTTTAAGATAAATTGTTTGTAATTATATTTAAATTGACGTTGATCACGTCTTCGTATATGTAATTTATTAATTTATTTTTTAATTTTTCAATAGTTAATTTATATAATTATATTTGTAATACATTGTTGTAACATTTATTTTATTTAAAAATTATTTAATCATTTTAGTCATTTAACAATTAATTACTTACTACTATTAATTAGATCTGATGAACTCACATTTAATTCAAAATTCCAAGAATTAATATAAAAGCGAAATGAATTGAAATGAAATGAATTTTTTGATCTTACATCTAACTATCCACATAGACATAGTATATATAGTCAAGTCAGCATCACCACCATGTATATTAAAATAAAATTACATTTTCATTATAATCTTTAACACTTCATATATGTTTTTTTTTTTTATTATTATTATTATACAAATTCCATTTATATCTGCACATTTATTGTTATATAATTTATTATATATACATGTGTGTACGATTGCATGTGTTTACTCATATGCATATGCGATACATGCATATATTAAAAATGTGTACATAAATGTGTTTTGCCTTTAGCCATACATCTACATGTTCGAATAACATGAATTGAATTTTTTTTTTTTTTTTTTTTTTTTTTTTTTTTTTTTTTTAATACAATTTATAAAATAATAATTTTTTTTCTTTAATTAACGGCAAAAAACTGAACTGGAATTGGAAAAATGAGATCATTGCAATGAGATTATTAAAATAAAGAAACAATCCGTGTTATGCTATCAGTCAGATACAATTATTTAATACCCTATGCAAATATTATTATATAAAATCAAGCGATTATCGTTCAAGAAGAAGAAATTTCTTCTAATTTGACTCTATATGTGTACTTGAAAAACCATGAAATATAAATTGACACGATCCGCTGGCTGGTTCTTGGTCTTCAGTCACTCTGTCCAATCTTTGTGATACGAGATGGAAATCTCTGATGAACTTTTTTGGCGAACTTTGTTCTGCTGTTGGTAGAGATACACACTTGAGCTGCACATGATCTGTTTTTGATACATACATAGGGCTACATGAGCCATACTTTTGCCAGTCAATATACACTTTTTATGAAATCTTATGTTCAAGGAGGCTTTCTAACGGATGAGTACCATAGAGATATACTTTTGAGCTACACATGATCCGTTTCTGATACATACATAGGGCTATATGAGCCATACTTTTGCAGTTAATATACACTTTTTATGAAATCTTATGTTCTAGGAAGCTTTCTAACGGATGAGTGCCCTTTCGTTTAACGATTGAATCGTAAGTAATGATCAACAGAATTTTTTGGCATTCAAGATAAACTTTTTGGTTGCACATCTCCCTTTGATACATGTATAGGTATTTATATGTCAAATTTTTCAAGAACATTTCATGTTCAAGGATACTTCCGAACGTATATTTAGATTCAAAAAAGTTGAAATGTCAGCAAATTGTTTCACCTTAATTGTTTGACAAATACATTCAGACCATAATATTTTTGGCAAACTTTCTATGCATTGAAAAAAAAATTTAATCGCTTATGTAAGAACGTCAACAAGTACCTCACAAGAGTGGTTCAAACCGCGGCACTTCCTCATGCATTTATAATCGATTTTTCAGCATCTGTCGCAAATAATATTCCAGTAGACTAAATTTGATGAAATTTGTATGAAATTTCTAACATGCAGTTGTGAGATTTTCAAATATTTTGGGAAAAGTCTAATTTCAAATTTCATTGATTGTTGATCTCACCCAAAGATGTTCTGTTGTTATTAGAGAATCTGGAGTCACAGGTGCAAAAGTCTTTCTTCAACCTCTGGGTTCCTTGACCTCTGTTTCATTGATTCTTGATCTCACCCAAAGATGTTGTATTGTTATTAGAGAATCTGGAGTCACAGGTGCAAAAGTCTTTCTTC
>KK502532.1:265967-279340 GCA_000688735.1 Glossina austeni | reverse complement strand
AAATCCTTTCTACATATATATATATATATATATATGCGTGCTGTATGTGGCGTATGTGGCGTATGTGGTGTATGTGTGTATAAAGTAGTTTTTCGTACCGTATTTGCCACCATAGACATTATCTTCGTAACCAACCAACAAGCATATTGTTGAATTTATTTATATATGTAAATGCTTATGTAATATTATGTGTGTGTCTGTCTCTCTGTCTATTGATGTTTATTGTGCATGCATGTGCGTGAAAGTATATTTTCCAATCATAGCAGCAATTGAATGAGTGTTTTGTTCAAGTACTTAATATTTTCATTTCCTTTCAAATGTTTACTAACAATTTTTGTTGTTGTTGTTTTTGTTATTATTATTATTATTATTATTATTATTATTATTTGGTTTAGTAACTTTGCCTTGCTTCGCTTCGCTTCGCTTTGTGCCTACTACTACTACTACTACTGTGTTGTGTTGTTGTGAGTCATTATTTAAAACAATTAGTGCACGTATAACGTATATTTACATATATTTTGGAGCCTACTCATCTGATAAAATACTTAAACGCATTCACTACCGTGGCTGGTATTTTGTAACTGATTTTGTTCATTTAATTTGCATATGTGTTCGTGTGTTCATCATTTTCCCTCTGTCTGTTTATGTGCCTACGTTTACGCATTTAAATTGCGCCATAATTTAAAAATTTACAACCCCGTTTATTGTTGTTGTTGTTGTTGTTGTTGCTGTTGTTATTGTTGGATGTGTGCATGCATATCTCTTGGGTTCTTGTAGCCCTTTATGTAACTGTTTGAGATTTTGCTCTTCGCTTAACACTGTATTCAAATTATATCCATGAATGTGTGAAGTGTTGTGCTACTGAGCTTTTATTCCCGATGTACTGCAATCTCAATGAACGCACATATGTATGTACATACTTACAATATTGTACATTTATGTTCACATTTATGGGCATATTTTTCGGTGTTAAGTGAGTGTAGTTGTCATTAATTTCTTTGCATTTGCAAACCAGTCAACCACCAGCGCCATCACTATCGCCATCCCCATCACCACCACCACTGCCACTGCCACTGCCACTGCCACTGCCACTAGCTCTGACTGACTTTTGGTCATTCATTGCCAGAAGTATCTGAACGTTCAAGTGTTCTTTTCACACACAATATGAGCCACTTTTAATTAAACAATAACGGAAAATTATTGAATAGTGTGGGTTTTTGTGTGAAAACTTAATTAAAATCTTGTTGTTCACAAATGAACATGCACGCATAATACGTACGTACAACACATGTAACAAGAGATTGTTTTTAACAAAATTGATTTCATATCAAAAATTCGTTGAATTTATAATTACGGGTTTTATTCTTCAATTCATAGGTGAAAAGGAAAGATTAGAAATTCATTATTATTATTATTATTAATAATAATATTAGTAAAGGGGTAAAGAAGAAATTTAATAAAAGTTAAATACAAATAAAGAACGAAAGTTTTGTTTCCTTGCAAGTTTTCTATGCATAATTGTAAGAAAGGATAGCTCAGGGATGTAATTAAATTTACTACTCACATCATTACATCATCGTTATTGAAATTCGCGTAGAGAAAGAAGCAGAACTGCATCATGCGTCTATTTTTGGTTGGAAACTCTGACCTCCATGTAATGTGTGAAGTAGAAAGCGAAAGTCTAGTACAACAGATATCTTTATAAACCTTCACGCTTTACTTTTCGCTCATAGTGAAAGTGATTTCTTAGGCAAAGGGATTTGAAGCAGAAGGGAAAGAAGCAGAACTGCATCATGTGTCTATCTTTGATTGGAAACTCTGACCTCCATGTAATGTGTGAAATAGAAAGCGAAAGTCTAGTACAACAAAAATCTTTATAAACCTTCACGCTTTACTTTTCGCTCATAGTGAAAGTGATTTCTTAGGCGAAGGGATTTGAATTAAAGTGATTTGAAGTTTCGATCGAATATGACGAGACGGAATATAAAACTTTCTCAAAACAGTGGCAATTTTTAAAAGCATCACTCAATTGATGAGCGAATTATTTTCGCAACGAGAAGTTCGATCCCCTTAGGAAGGGATTTAAATAAAATAAAATGGAAGAAGACATGTTGTGTTCTGTCATGACTATTGACCGCTTATAACGCCAGAGAATATACCAATTAGTTTTCGTATCCGCATCATTACAGTCACAGTCTGTTGAGGTTGAAGTGGTTCCCTCAAACTTTCCATTACAATATAATAAACGATTTGTAATCGTATAATAAAGGTATCGGCTTAGTGTCGATATCTAGTGCTTGGGGGGTAAAATTTCACACATTCCATTACGTCAATTGACACTTTTATGTGTGTCTGCAAATTTTTAGTTTTAGGAAGAATTGAATCAAGTTAATCTCTACATCAAAGAACGCTTTCGCACATAAGAGGAAAATTATAAACATTTCCTGACACTGCTTACGCAACCATAAGTATATAAGTATTTATACTCACTGTTGAGTGGTAGAGATTGGCTAAAAGGTAACCATGCATAACCTCATTTACATAAAACAAATTGGATTAATCGTGTAAGTAGGCAAAGAATTCATTTCATATCGCGACGCTTTTAAGGGGAGTTTTCGATAATCGGAGAAGATTGTGTGGCTCCATATAAAATTTCTATAAAACTCTTTTTACATTTAACTTAAGGAACTTTATTTTGTAATAAATTTATACTTTTAGTTTATAAATTGTTTAAATGCCACACAAAGCTACAAACAAAAGCTAAGCAATGATGATTTCCTCGTATTATCTCTCATTAAATTAAATTCTGCATCTGTCGTTTACGATAATGATAATGACGATGATCTAATTTCTTGTGATTCGTAATTTCCGTTTAATTACATCATTTGCAGGCAAAAAGCTTTACTGAAGACTACTTAAATTTTTGCCAATAATTTTGTTTTTTTTTTCTCTTTTTAAAAGCTATTCGTTTCAGTGAATTGAATCATACGCACATAGAAAGTGAAGGTAAAATTTAAATAATCGGATTCCTTTGATCGATTGCCTGATTTACTTAAGTAGTTAATGAGTATTTGAGACTTTTCGGTTCATTACATCAATACATATTGGGAATCGCTGAGTTTTCAATAAAACTACTCTCATAACTTTGCAACAGACAAAAAACAATTTGTTTTGTTACTTTCGGAAAGCTGTCAGCTTTTTGGTCGATAGAGACAGAATTCATTCTCAAGGAAACATAACGATTGTTATGCTCACAAAAAAAAAAAAAAATATGTGCTTACCGTGCACGGTACAAGGTATAATTTGAATTTATTTCAATTACTTCGTTATTTGTATGTCTGAAATGGGTATTGAAATTGCTTTATGAATTTTTGGTTTTGACGTAATTGACATTTTAATGATGACAAAGACGAAATGAAAATTTTTTGTATAAACAAAAGATTTGTTGCCTTTTTATCGCTGCTGCTTGGGTTTAAAGACAATTTCAAAATTAATTTTAATGACTTTATAATCTTAATAACAACATATAATTACGATTTTTTTGTACTTTTTGTTTTTCTACTCATTATGAAGGCCTTAATTTTTATTTGAAGTTAATTAAGGAATCTTGCAAGTCTCAGCACAATAACTGGGTATGACTAGTGCAGTCAGTATTCTCGAATTAGTCACGACTTGAAAAGGCAAAAAAAAATAGAAAAGTTAAATATTCGGCACTTAAAATATTTGGTAGCGGGACCATATGTGCATTGAAACTGTAACGTTGCCATTGTAAAGAATCAAAAGAATGCTGCTTTAAATTACTTACTTAATTCTTCAATTAATTTACATAAAATTTTTGCTCATGAATCCTGAAGTCATTCAACTTTTGTCCGTTGTATTACCCACGATCATCAATAAATAACGTCTTGCAGTTAACGCAAGTTACTCAAAAGTTATACTAAACATGTGTGTACGATTGTTTGTAATTTCCTAGACAAAAACAACACCGTAATCATGTCTTAAAGTATTGCGTGGATTGGAAAAAGTGCTGGTACAAGTGTATTATATCTAAGGGGAACTATTTTGAGAGGGTTAATATAGCTATTGATGAGTAAATAAATATTTTTCGGGACAAATAAAAAGTCACGTTTGTTTTCGAACACACCTCGTACGAAGTTGGTTAAATTAAAGTCACTTTCTGTGACGTTGAAGGTAGGAACTACATACTGACAAGTTAATGTTGCACGTAACCTTATGTTTAAAATACGCTTGACTTGGAAAGTTTACTTACTGCAGATGGGCATAATAACTATTATATGCTTTTGTGCTCTTAATGTTTAATGGATGAAGAAATCCGGCTCACTTTAACTTCTCTCAGATGATTCAGTTGAATTTAAATATTTTTCATTTCGCTTTCAGTTTTTTTTTTTTCAATTATTTTATATGCTTCAATGGACCGGTAAATAGTCAAAACAGTTTAGGTCATACGTATGTATAAAGTTTTCTCGTATTTGTGTTGTTTATTAACACTTTCACTTTTTCTCTAAACTAAAATACTTTTGAAAACATTTATCAAAGTCATTTTTCAATTAGTCGAACAAACGTTTTCCATTTAAATAAATTAACAAAAAAATAAATCAAAAATGTATATAAGACAAGACAACAGTAGAAAAAAAAAATAATAATAATAATAATAATAATAATAATAATAATGATGATAATAAAAGTGAATAACCTTAACATTTTTACTTATCACTTACTTATCTTTCGATTCATAAATTTTCAAATTTATTATCGTCTTGAATTTTCATAATTATTCAGATGTGTATGTATAGCAATTTGCATATATCTCGCGGCACACTTGAGGCAACTTGAGGATAGTATAATGGCCAACCATATCTCTATCTTTATATATCTTTGCGTGTGTTTGTCTGCGCTTGAATTATTATTTTAAATAATATCAACAACAATTCGCACTTCCTTATCTCGCGTTCGTGTAGTAGATAAAGGAATTTTATTAAAATTTTGCAGATTAATTCGGTTGCAATTTTTATTTCTCAAAAGCAAAATTCAAATGACCATTAAATGACTTGAGAGCGACAACAACAACAACAAATGCGCTTGTGATTCATCGAATTTCAAGTGAACAATGCATGCACATTGACAGTAAAGTTATTACACCTACGCGCAATATTTATATATGTACGTATATAAATAAAGAATAATGTATTTAATAATTTATTGAATTTAATTGCCATTGAAATAATTGATGACATTTACGTGCAAAAAAGCAAATAATTCTCATGTGTTTATAAATACATTTTTTTTTTTTATGGCAGAACTATAAAAATTGCATTTAGTTTTGTGTGTTCTATTGTTTAATCAAGCAGTCAAATCAAGAAAAAAAATGTTCAATTGAATAAAATTGAAAAATATAAAGTGTTTGCAAAAGTTTTTTCCCAATTCTTCATTCTTCTAAATCTTCCACTCATTTCAAACCGATTAATCGCCGATTGGGTGACATGTTATCTTGTGCTGTCTTAGGGAAACCGCAGGCATGAAGAGAATTTTAATTTGCTTCAGAAATACGCCCCAAATCTGTCAGAGCAAAATCTCCTTTTTGATGCGACTTTCTCATAATCGATAAATTCTCATCACTATCGTCACGCAGGTGTGTTTTATGCTTGTGCTTATCTTGTTTGGAAATAAATATTATGCTAATTAAAAAGAATGTTGTTTTTTTTGTTCTCGCGAAGACATTCAATCATTATTTTAATAATGCAATTAAATGAACGTTAACTAAAGCAAGGCATAGAATTTCGAAGAAAAAATTGCGATAATTAGGTAAAATTATTACACGAATATATTTACACCTAATTCTCTTTTTACACGATAAATACGTTCCCAAAAAATACGTGTAAAAAAATTCGTGTAAAAAGAGAGAATTACGTGTAAACAATATTAAAAAGTTCTTGTTAAAGTTCACTTAATTTATTTCGTGCTTACACATTTTAATTCATTAAATATTTTGTAAAAAATAACTTCTACTTTGGAAAAAGGGAATTATATCTGAAATTCATAAAATTAAAAATCGTGTTAAAGCAAAATAATTCGTGTAAAAAAAGAAATTTTTTGTCTTTTGAACTCGTGTTAAATCAAATTCGTGTAAAAAAAATTCGTGTAAAAAGAGAATTGGTTGTATATTTTATAGATTTGATTAATTTTGAAAATCGAAAAATCAAAACTTACAAAAGAAAGAAAAATAAAATATCTTTGAAAGACGTTATGTACAACTTAAAGGCAAGACTTTGCCAAAAACTATTGTATGAATTTTTTTATTGCAAGTTCTGTGTTGACCGCTAATGTCATCAATCAATTTGCAGATTAAGTTTTTTTTTTTTTTTTGTGAGTATAGGTTATTAAAAATTCAACCTTAACTCAGCGTTTCTGTTAAGCTTAACTGCATTCTGTGATTGTTGTTCAAATTATCATAAATATTTATGAAGTCATAAATTTATTTATTAAAATGCAATTTAATTCAACTTTATATGGCAATTAAAAAATATATTTTATAGATGAAAATTAATGAAAAATCAATCAATCTAATAACTGTTATTTCTTCATTTTTAAGACCTTATTCCTTAAACTCGATTTACTTTGATGAACAGCAAATACGTTATTCATTAATATTGTGGGAAAACTTCTGTTTAGTCCCTCACATGATAGCTAGCGGCAATTGCCTAAATATTAGACAATAAAAGCAACTGCGCTGACAAAGGTAAACTTCTTTTGACAGCATGTGTAGATATTCTTACGGGTAGCTAGGGAGTAAACTTGTTGTGAACTATATATTTTGCAAACATAGCTTTACAAAGTCCGAAAGAAATAGTTACGACGATAAATTGCCTCAAAAGCAATATTATCTTCGAGTCGCTATCAATGTTTCAATCTCCCGAAATTTGGACGTTAAAGAAGCTTACAGCAGCGTCAAACTTTGAATGCGTAAACCATTAACTAACTGCATATTCGATATCGAGAGCATTTGGTTGGCATTTTTGGGTCTGTCCTATAGAACAAATCATTTACTTCAGTTGTTGCGCAATTTTTTGAATGGTATTAGTTTTACAAGAGACAGCAGTGAAAAAGACATTTTATAGTATCTTGGGTAGAAACAATTTCTGGTTTCTGAAAAAAGGCGAAAAAGGCTTCTGGTTGGTGAAAAAGGCATTTTATAGTGTCTTGGATAGAAACCAAAAATTGTTTCTACATCTTCTTTCTTCCTATTGGCCGAAAAAAGGCCAGAAAACAATTAAAAAACTCCTATAAATGTGTATTGACTTCGATAGGCTCAGTACTTTTCAGACAATGACATATAAGTACAATAAAGGAAGACTTTCGATTATCTTTTTTCCAAGAGTATACAGCATGGTATTCTGACATGGGACCTGTCATTGTAATCTGCCGTTATAATCCCGACTGCCTTTCTTGGATATGGTCGGAAAGAGTGCGGCTATAGATGCGGTATAAACCGGTCGAAATGTGTTGAAAGTTCCGCATGAAACTGGCGTAAATATTGCATTGGATCTCTTTCTTGTGCAGCTTAATTGCTTGCGATTTATTAGTTAACTTTTTATTTTTAAGATAATTAAAAAAAAAAAAAAAACATTATTATTGTGGAGCACTGCTTACCATAAAATACTCTACAACGCCTTACGCTTATTCATATAAAGACTTTTTAAAAATAAACATTTTCAATAGTGTTCTTTATGCCTTTGGGCCAAAACGAGTCAGCCTAAAGTACATAAGCAAAATATCTCGAAAACTGCGGCTGCAGGGTGAACACAAGAAAGCAAGACGCGGAACAGGTGGGCAAAGGAGCTTAGATTTGAAAAGTGATTCTGAATCGATCGGTATAAGAAAATCCTTCCTTTTGATACATACGTTCGCACCAATTTAGTATACCTCTATATCACAAGTAGTGTCTCTAATTACCTTAGCAGCCGTCAAGCCACTTTTTCTCATCTATTCTAATTTTTCATAATGCATTTAATATTTTTTAAAAAATTATCGCAGGATTCCAATGGCATTTTAATATGTTGCTTAGTCGTTTGCAAATCAAGTTTTTTCATAATTTCATAAGTCATAAATAGTGCATCGCATAGTATCGATATCATCGCATGTTGTCGAGACATCGAGAAATTAATAATTTTGATGTGAATAATAATAATAAAGCTTTTATGTTTTAATCAACTGCCTACAAAGAATTTTTATGCTAATGCCAAAGCATTAAATGAATTCACCTTGACATACAACTAACTTTAAATGATTGCATTTAAAATTTTATTTAATTAAATTTTAATGATTTTATAACAGCGTATTTAAAAAGCTACCGTCTTTAATATACTAGTCAAATATCGATTACACTTACACACAAACAAAGGTATAGTTTAATAGTTATAAACGTATTTGAAAGAAACAAAGTAACAATTAATTATTAAAAAATATTATACGACAAACAACGATATTGATGGCATAAAAAGCGTCGTTAACAACAGTTGGAAGTGGAGTCTTCAAGCGCTTAATGAAGATAATGAACAAGAATTGTAATTTTAATAAATTTTTAACATCAATGGTAACGCAAAAGATGGAAAAACAAAAAAAAAAGAAAAAAAGAAAAATTCAATGCATGAGTGAAAACCAGAAAGTGGTTTCCGCTTGAATGATTATTAAAAACTTTTCAATACATGTATGCATGCATATAATAAATAATATAAGGCATTCCATTCTTCCGCAAAGAGAGATTGTACGCTAAAGATTGAATCCGAAGGAAAGAAACAAAAATCATTGACTGTCAACAATATTTTTGTATTTCTGATAAAAAAAAAAAAAAAAAAAAAATTTTTTTTTTTTTTAAAAAAAAAAAAAAAAAAAAAAAAACTTTTGTTATTTTTGACAACATATACAGAGATAATAATTGCCAGAGATATATATATTTTCTTAAACACTGACTTGCGCACGATATCTATCTACATGAGCAACGCACTGGCAGGCTAATGTTGCTGACAAAAACAATACAACGTTTGGCACAGAAATACATCAATATTGCAGTCAAATGTCTCATAACACGCTTGATAGCGTAGCGTATAAACTTAGCCAGCAGGCATATTATTGTCGTTGGTCCGCGCGTAACCCAGATCAATGAGAAAGCATTAAAATACTTTCGGATTGGCGTCATCTTATTAAGTATCGAGCAGTCAAGAATTTATTCCTTTATTTAGTAGTTTTCTTTCTTTCTTTCTCTCTCTTAGAAATGTTGTACAAAATTTCTCTCATCTCCGATACGCACTTGTAAAAATATTCAAAATTCTGTCATCACGCAAATATTTGCTTGCACTATTTCACACATATATCTCTCCACTTAACCAAAGCATATTTGAAAGATAACAGAGTTGAGTGCCTACCACTGTCTGATGTGAATGTGAATTGATAGGTAACTAAAGTTTCGCATCAAACCATTAGCACTTAATATGACTACTGCTTTGTCTAGCTTTGAATTAGCAGACCATTTCAAACATATACTCGGTTGGCTTTAACAACATTCATAGCATAGCATGTGGTTTTTTACTTATGCTTAACATGATTTTTGGTGTTGGTTTGGCTTGGCTATGAAAGAGGTGTCGCAAGGTTAACATATGTCTTTACAATTTCCATTTTATATGCTTTTGAACGCAATTTCTCTTTCTTTCAACATTTTATTGTATGTATGTATATACGTACGTACGTAAGTTACAAGATACAAAATACAAGAAACTAAAAACTCATAGCTTTGGCTTTTGATATTCATCGCCCTAAAGCTATTAAAAATGATCTGAAACGTTCTTAAATGTTTTTGTGTGTGTGATAACTTGATGATGATGGCGCAGAGAGAAGGAGGAGGAGGAGGAGGGGAGAACACCTTTTCTTTTTTTTTTTTTACTTCTATTTTTCATGTAAAACTTTATTTATTAATGATGCTTTGTGTCTATTCAAATAAATGTCTATTATAGGGATTTATAGAATTCCATGTCTTTCGACATTAAAAAAAAAAAAAAAAAATGTGTTCGATTGATTATTAAAACGTAATGTGCTAAGTGTAACTCTTTACTTGTTGTTGTACACGTGAACAATATATATATTTATTTGTGTTGATACATATATCCATTACATGCCTATAGCCGGGAGCTATAGAAGTCGTCGAAAAGATAATTTCTATTTTATATAACTTTTTCTCTCTTATGCATATTTGAATAAAACTTTGGTTAACTTAAGGCCTTAAAAGTTTTTTTTGTTTTTTTTCATACTATTATTGTCTATGTATCTTGGTTTACGTTCAAAGGCCACAGACAACTGTTGGCCGTTGGCAATTGCTGTTGTTGTTTGTCTTCCTCAAACCCCTCCTATAGAATATGTTCGCATACTCGACGCAACAAATCTTTTCTCGTTCTGTCAGTGGTGTAATGAGTGTATATCTTAATACTTTAGTTATTTTGTTTATTTCTGTGTGAAAAGTTAATTTTTATTTGATTTAATCCACTTGTGGTGGTTAGTTGCTTTCCGTTTCTTTTACTTTCTTTCTCTCTCTCTCTCTCTTTGTCACTCTTTGTCTATTTAGTATATCCTCTACTTTATGAGTCATTTCTTAACCTCCTTTCAGTATATTTTTGTTTGTTTATTTGTTTATGTATAGCTTTTGTGTGCATAAAAGTTTCATTAAACTTTTCCAAAAGGTGTTTATAGTCTTTTGTCCATATAAAGCGAGTCGGTGGAATAGGGAGAAGACTTACGAGAAAAGTTGTGATTGCAAAAGTTTTCTTTTGCTTAAATTTGCTTTGTTCTTGTTGTGGTCGTTGTTGCTGTTGTTGCTGTTGTTGTTGCTGTTGCTGTTGTTTATGCTGTTCCTCTTGCTTGCTGTTAGGGCAAAAATTAAAACTAATTATATTTGAAATTTATCATGAGTCCATTTGCAAATAAGAAAAGTCATGGGATTTGTTTATTTAATTTGGTTGCCATTCAAATTGAAATAAATGTCGGTGACCGAATCATTCACGCGAACTTTTCGAATAAAAATTTAATAAAATAATTAGATGTTACGCTAAATAAAATTATTATAATTTAAACTATTAGCGTTATGAAGTTAAGTTGAAAGCGTCTAACAATCATAAATACATCTGCTCTAGAAGAGAATAGTTGGCTGCTTTTTAGGGATTAACGTGAACGTTAAAGAACACATTGGTAAATAAATGCAAATTGTCAAACTTGAAAAGGGAGCATCCATCGAATTATTGCATTGGCAGAGAAAAGATGTCCTGATTTGCTGGTTTTGTTCGCCTTTTTTAAAAAATCCTTACAAGCTCTACGAAATATTAAAAAACTTTTTATAAAATTTAATTCTACTAAAAATGAAAACAAAATTCGCTCTACTATGGAATATGAGTTCCTACTTCTACGTCCTGTGTGGAACTATGACACAGAAACCCGCCCAAAACAAACGTATACTTGGATCTACTGCTTTCTATGTAGCAGGCTCGGCGGCAGTAATCGGTTCGCCAAGTTTTTTACGGGTAACTTTGGCCAATAATGACGAACTAAAGGACATCGTTGACAGTATGACTCACCCCAGAGAGCGTATGAATTATCTTTGAAATTTGGTGTTAGCGAAGGAAGCAATATTAACTAAAGGAAAAGTAAAAATGGAAAAAAATAAAAGTAAAGTGAAAAAATTGTTTATCTACGGATTTCCTTCTTGACAACCTAATATTCTAATTTCCAAATTAATTTATCAGATGAAGCATTTTAGTTAAGCATCGTAAGAAAAAGTATTTTTCCTCAAATTAACTCAAGTTTGCGATGGGCAAAGGGGACTTTTTCCCGCGATTCGCGCGGACATTTAACGCGCCCTTTGCTACCGATAGAATTCGAAGACGCAGTACTCTGTTCTTTAACAACCCCGTTAACGTTGATTAATTTTTTTTTGTAACAGCTCTATGTTAATAAGAAGCTTTAATACGAGGTAGTTCGAGTTCGAGTTCGAGAGAAAATTAGCTTAGGGTTTGAAAGAGCTTATCAAACCAAGCGCTCCATTACAAGGCAAATGCCTTTTCAATGCAAACTTTTAGTCGCTTAGAATTATATCTGTAGAAGTGAAGAACTGTTTTCAATAGTTTCAAGGAAACTATTCTTAGACAAGCTGCCTTAAAAGCGAAATCTCCCGTTTGTTGTTATTTACCTAGTGGCACCTAAATGAACAACCAAAGCGCACGTGGTGTAGATTCCATAACACGAAAATGGTGCTGATACTATGATGTGTGTGTGTGTTTCTCGATAGCGCAAGAAGGCAAAGGAAATTCATTTCTTTCAATTTCTTAGCTTCGTACGTGTAAATTCATTTTGAGGTATCAATGGCCTCGCATCTATCTCATAAACTTAATAACATATGTATGATAAAAAGAAAATGAGTTTTTTTTTTTTTTTTTTTTTTGCTTAGAATACTTGGAAGAAAATATTCATGAAAAATATACGTATCTTTTACATGTTCGAAGACATGTTGGTATTGTTGGTAATTGAAACTTAAAAAGAAGATTCAGTCTTTTATTCTCTTCATAAAGTGTTCAATAAATTTTCACAATTGAATGAATTATGCTCTAGTCTGTGTAATGTTGTTGCGATATTCTCACCTGGAGTTTTTCGAAGCAAGAAGAAGGAAAGGAGAAAACTTTAAATGTTATTGAATTTTATTTATCTTTACGACACAATCGATTACTGTAAAAGTGTGCAAGTAAGGAGATGATTAAATTGTAATGTAATTATCGCGAGCAACAAGAAATGTCATTTCCTTCTATGTTTGCGTGTGCATTACATTTAACTTTTGGTTTCGGTTTTTTTTTTTTTTTTTTATATTTTTCTTCTTTAAGATAATCGAACATAAAATGCACCTGCCTTACAAGTTGGTTACTATGTCATTGTATGTGTGCCGTTTGCAACGCATAGTTTGCTACAATTGTCGTTGTTGTCGGAATTGACGTCATTTTGGCGTCAGTTGACTTAATTAACCGTCTTGCAAGTAATTAATTTAAACTGAGCAAAAAAATTACACGAACTTGGAAATGTTTTTCCTTTTTTCCCCTTGTTTGTGTTGTGCGTCTTTTTTTGTTTACATTGTTTTTTTTTTTTTTTTTTTTTTTTTTTTTTTTTTTTTCTATACACTTAGTTGATGTTGCTTTTTTTTTGTTAATCTAAAATTTCATTAATGCTTAGAAATGCATTTCGTTTTTTTTTTTAATATTGTTTTACAATCGTTGGAAGCAATAATAGGTAAAAGAAGAATTTCTTAATGCCTTCTTCTTCTTCTTCTTCTT
>KK502532.1:192139-207613 GCA_000688735.1 Glossina austeni | reverse complement strand
TATATACATATATATGTATATATAAAAATAAACGTGCGCATATAAATATGCATGTATTCAAGTTTAATGCAAAATAATTTGTTATAATGACTTTTGCTTATAAATCATCAACAATAAGATTATTTAGTTTATTACATTTGGAAGTTTTTAAATAAATCTTTTTCCATATATTATTGTTATTATATTATTTATATCGGTTGATTGTAATCGAAAAAAAAAAAAAAAAACAAAAAAAAAAAATAGATAAATTTATAATAGTCGTTGATTTAATTTTATAGTTATAGTTATTTATAAGTCATAGGTACGATGGGTATGCATGCGTATGCATGCATGTATGTATGTATGTGTGCGTGTATAATTTATGATGCGTTTGTTCTTCTCTTGTTTATTAATAACAAATTATAGTTGCTTTTCAACTTTGTTTAGTAGAGACTACTACTGTCACACTGTCACACACATACTGTCACACATAATACGTACAATGTACAATGTATTCGTCGAATGGATGTTTTCCAACTTTAACGAGGAGTTCTAATGTCTTATACAAAGCACATGTACGACGCTGTAAATGGTTTTCTGAAAGAAGCTCTTACGTCAAACGTACTTTAAGTGGATGCTAATGCAAAACCTTTATGCATAATTTGCTATAAAGAAGTTTTATGGGCAAGTTTTGCAGCATGATGGCGTATTTAGTTTGTTAGATACTTTTCAACACATTGTAGAAAAGCGCATCTGTTCTCTTAGTTTATTTATGTGCTACAGAGATTTTTTCTTCGGATTATTTTAATGAACAATAAATAGTTAGTTGATTATGTTACACTGAATTTAACCATAATTTCGCAACAGTTGTTAATTGACTTAATTTGTTTCAAAAGAAATACTTGGTCTAATAGAACATATGCGTATATATAATCATACGGCTTATCTGCACGAATAGAAAATACATTCAGTTTCTCGGAATCATAATCACGAACTAAAAGATAAATCAAAAATCTGTAAAAGTGCTGCTAAATGTGTGAAAAGTTTGAAGCATTGAAATTTTATTTTTAGAATTGTAAATATGGGCTCCAATGTTTCCAATGATTCTCGGTCTCTTAATAAGCTATTTAAAAATTCAATAGGAGAAAGGGGAACTGTACTCAGCTGTGGTCCAAACTTTTATACACATCGATATATCTCAAAAAAACTAAAAATGAAAACAAAAAACCCCCTTTGAATGGGTGTGGCCGACCCTTCCTATCTTTCTGCAGGCACTGTAGTATCATCCATTAAACTATATGTGGAAATTTTTCTATACAAATGCTTTTAACCTAACTTTTAACCTAATTTTCCTCATCGAAACTTCCACGTTTTTGCAAATCTGAAGCTGACATGTCAATGTTTGCGCTATTAAAAAAATGTTGAGTACCTACGGATAGACAATTACTCCTAAATAAATTCAGAATTTGATACAAATCAGGAATACTTACACTTTATAGGGTTCTTGAAATTTCCGTCCGAGCGTTACAAACGTTTTGACAAAACGAATAAATATCTTTGACGGTGATGGATATAAAAACCTTAGTTACTTAGCAACAATTTAACTTATTTTAAAGCGACAAAAGACGATAGAGTTAAATTAAAGTAAAAAATAATGCTTGTAATATAAAACAATTTTAAATGAAATTTAAATACCTCTCAGCCAATTTAATTTCAGTTGCAATTTAGTAAAAATATCTACTTACAGAAAACGCACATAAGACAAAGTATTCGTCTTATAAATAAACAAACGAATTAACTCGATAGCTATAATTAATAGTGAAAGTGCAGACAGAAGTAGTTAATAATAAAAATTCATTTGGGATTATTCTCTCAAGTGTGCACTCATCATATTCGGCGTCTTTTTAACATCGCAGCTCCCTAATGAAGTTATTCTCTATGTGATGCATAATTAACTGAATTCAATAGATCCAATTAATAAAGTGTTATTTTCTAAAAAGTCTTGTCATTAGCAGTTTTCCTTAATTATATTCATTGCTATATAAAGCAAATGCAAAGCAATTCCGAAACAAAGGTATTTTTACATTAAACTTGTAATTATTATTCAATTTTATTTTTACAGATCTTTCCGATTTCCACACGCAGCCTTTAGTTGATGTATTCTCTGCTCATAAGGTCGCATATCATAGTCACGTCTGCTCAAAGCAACAGCGCAATGACAAGTACACCGTTCCACACAATCTAGTAATAGAATTTTCGAATTGAAAAATAGGTATTAAGGAAGATTAGAGCGAGAGAGAATTAAGTTTTATTTAATACAGATTTGAAATAACGGTTGAAGGATTTATAATATCTATGAGAATACAAAAAAAATTTAAATGAAAGACATTTTCAGCAGTTTCCTAATATCTGCTATAGCGAGGGAGAATACTACTTTTTCTTCTTTTTTTTTTTTGTGGTCCCAGCCTCTCAGGAGAAGACTTAGCTCGTTTTAAGGTAACCAATAGCTAGAAATTTGAGTCCAAGTTACTCTATAACCCTTCGAAATATTTGTTTGGGCATCTACTTTACATTGTAGGAGGGTCCATATTATATCTACTTTATCTACTTTACTTCCAATATTAGACTGGTGTTGTTTTCTATGTTAGTGTAGGGCAAAAAGACTTCAATTAATAATTTTTCAAAAAAATTTCTTTACATATTTAGCATATTTTACTAGACATTATTTTGAAAAAATCTTTGCAAATTACTTTTGAGGAGTATTTAAATTTCGTTTTCATCTATTGAAATTACTTTTCTCCCGTTCTTACGCGAAAGTGAAAAATTTGCTTTCAACATTTTCCGTCCGTATATGCAGGAGCGTAGCACACACTCAGAGCCATAAGACCCTTTCCCCCTATGTAGAGCTGATATTGCTGATGATAGCACAAGCATAGCTGTTGTTGTTCTTGTTGTTGTTGTTGTGTATATTCATTTTCATTATTATCGTTAAATGTGACACAATGGTTTAGTTGCAATTATTGTACGTTTGGTAAATTATCTATGAAACCCAACAAAAAAAAAAAAAAAAAAAAAGCAAGAGCAATAACAACAACAACGGTAATAACCGCAGCGAAAAACAATAATAAAATGCATTTTGTTTGTTTTAACTAAACAACACATTTCCTCTTTTGTCTGAAACCATTGACAAACAATTTACATTGAAAAATAAATGTGTCTATGCGCAAATGTGCCTACGTGCATCGTATGTCGGTAACCAAATAAAGTTTCGTTGTTATAATCAAAAAAAAAATAAATAAAAAAAAAAAAAATTAAAAAGTAAAAGAAAAATGCATCAAGCAGATGTCTATACGAATGCGTGAGTATAAGCATTTTTGTTAAGCTTCACTGCATTTGCCAAGCGCTTTAATGCAATGAAAGAGGGTGGCGGTATATACCGTACCGTGCTACTTGCACTTGCATAGTCGGATGCGTGTGCATATACACGTCTTCAGGCCCTTTGCTGTGCACGTTAGTTGTAATGAGTGCTTTTTTTAGCATTTTTTTTTTTTTTTTTTTTTTTTTTGTGTTTTTTTTGGTCGCAATTTCAATTTTCATTTTCTGCCCCCGGTATTGTGTCGCCCGTGTGGCATTTTGGTTTCTTTTTAATTTTTTCCTCATTTCCAGATTTTATGCAAATTAATCTTTTATGCCGTTGCGTTTATATCACTCCACCTATTTATTTCTTTTTCGGTTTAATTTATGTTTCAGTTTATTTTCGTGATTAAAATCTTTTCCTTTTCGCTTAAAAACTTGTGTGTAATATAAAGAAGATAAATAAAATAATAATAATAATAATAAAAAAAGGTCTGCGCTCATATCGCCTGAATTGCAAGGTATAGCGCGCTACGCTGCCTTTTGCTATTATCGTTGCTGGTCTATACGGTAGCAATTATTTAGAAAAATGCAAACATTACGTAGCATTTGCAATGCAAATATCTTAGATTTATTAATTGAGATATTACCTCCGTCTGTCTGTGCATTTTTTTTTTCTTTTTTTTTTTTTGCTTTAAAAATACTATTTTTTCTTTATATCTTATTTATGCCACATTTACTTTTGAAAGTGAAAATGCGCTATAAAATCAAATAAAAAAAAAAGGAAAGGTGCTGTTGCTGCTGTTTTTATGCTTGAAATAATGTCTTTGTTTTTACGGATGCGCGCACGATCTAAATAAGTGGGTGATTTGATTGTGCAAAACTTACATGAACGGATGGACTGCGGGACTAGATAAGTTATTGCCAGTTTTATTTGCCGGTTTCACTTGTTTTTCTTTTTTATGGCCAGCAAATGTAGTTTAGACCTCTTAATGATAAAGATGGCGAAAAATTGACTCTATTGTATTTCATAGACTCTGACGACAACAACATTACTTTTAATTATCGCAATCATCAACAAAGACTAAGTTGTCATAGCCTATTCATATGATCATCATATCAAGTGAATTAATAAAAAATATCACATTCTAGCGCACCACATTATCACAAATCAAAAAGTTTATCAATCGTAATTTGCTGTATTATCCCATATGAATAGAATCATCCATCTAACGTGATCCCTTACGCTATAGGCAGGTGGATTTAATAGAATAGTCTTATGAGAATGAATTATGAGAACTATGACCATTATGTTATCATCATTAGGCCATATTACATTCTATTATCGGGATAGAAACTTCAAAGTGAAGACAATTCTGACAGAATATGAATTTTCCAAAACAGAAAAATGCGCCTCCGTAAAACAAACAAACATTACATCGTTTTAAAATGTGTTGGAAATATATTTGCATTTCGAAGGTTAAGCGAACTGTATTAACAAAAGCTCTCCCTTACACTTGCAAAGGTATTTCGAGCACTTCTTTAGAGAGGTTATCAGATACTTGCTTTGCAAAATTTAATTTAACTCGATTTAAAGCAATTTTTTTATCCTAACCAGTTTGTGGTATAAGGAGAGTGTATTAAGTTTGTGTAAATGTATTCAACATGCAGAAACCCTTGAGATAGAACAGCTTTTTATTATACCGATCAATAATTTTTTGAATCAATTTAAGCTTGTCTGTCTGTCTGTCTGTCTTGTTTTATTTTATTCAACCTACAAATCGCATTCTGTTGAAATTTGGTATAGTGACATAGTTTGGCCCAAGGACGAGAGAGCTATTGAAAATGATTTGGGTCGGGCCACTTTTTCATCCACTTCCCATATGACACCTTATTTAGAAAAGTTGTTGTAGAAAAAAGTAAAATAAAGGAAATGGTTCAAGGTATTTAATGCTGCGCCACGTCCAACTCGCGTGTTCGCGTTTATTACTTTAACCCTTTCTTTTTTTTTTAATTACAACTACAAAACTTTCATTATCTTAAATAATTTTCCACTAAATTTCCTTTTACATTGTTGATCGAAGCGAGTTATAATTACTCATAGGGCCGGATCACTCAATACTTTTAGCACAAACAAGTAAATAAGAAAAATGGTTGAGAATTGGAATTCTGAACTTTTGTATAATTAGGCCTTTAACGTAAAGTCCGGTAAGTGGCTGTGTGTGTTCGCTGCAGTCGTAGCCCCTGGTCCCCAAACTTCCGTTAGCTCCGCAATAAGTTGTGTTTATTTTAACAATATTCTGCTACGTATAGATCCTATTGGTACCGATATATTTCAAAAATCTCGTCCGTTCGACTTAATGAATATAGTTTTTCTTCGGGCTTGACTATAGAAGTGAAACATTTTCCATTTATCTTAATTTTTCCACGATATCTGCATATCTGGCATATGCTGAAAAGTCCCTATAGATCTCTTCTTCCGTTTGCTATTTTATAGACCTCTGCGACCTGGTCGCCTGGTTTATTATCGCATTCTATGTTACCGTGGTTTTGTTCTACGCAAATATTGCCATCGACCCTTTTTTGGTAGTCTGGTTGCAATAAGCATATGACAACAAGCCATTTTTCAGTTGTTACTAGTAAGCTCTCCATTATTCCTTTTCGCCAACTTTTTATTATTAATTATTTATTATTAATTATTACTTGTAACTTATGTTGTTATTATTCATATACGGTTGTCATAAGCTGTTATAATTTATTTATTTCAACTTTTTATTATTATTTATTTTGTTATTATCACTTATTTATTATTATTTACTATCATTACTTATGATTACTTATTACTTAGCATTAATTATTATTATTTCTTACTTATTAGTGTCCATTATTACTTAACGTTACACCTATCTCTTTAGTATTATTTATATGGATCAAAATAATCGATAAAATAGTCCTGATAGAGGCAAAAAGGTATTATGGGTACATAAAGTTCAAAAAATATTCAAATTTTGCTTGTTTTTGTTGTTATTTTTCTTTAACATCCCCGCGAATGTGTTAAGGGAAAAACATGAGATCTGTGGGAATATTGATTAATTTTTTTTTTTTTTTTTTCATCGACGTGTGCAACAAACACGTATCGTTTACTTTGTTTTCCAAAAATATTTTGGTGATTATCTTGGGTTAGAACATATTACCAAACCCAAAAATTCTATGTAGGCTTTCGTTTTACGGTGATTTGTTCCATATGTCGAGTCGCTATGCCAAACCAACGAGCTATCGGGATAAAATTTTCGCATTGCATAAGTATTCGAGTATTTCTTCAACTCGTATTTGCGGTAAGCTTCTAAAAATAATGAATAAATCCTTCTTTTGTCATGTAATCCTTTTTCGTTTCACTTCATTACTATAATCATATCATAGGTTTTTTTTTTTTGTTTTTTTTCTCTATTTTCAAATTCAGTTCTTAACCGAATATATCTTTGTTTGTAATGTAACTTTGAGTTTATACTCGTTTTAGTACAAACTGAGACTGCCCTGTTACGTGTTACAAAAGTTTTCAATTCTTACGATAATTTTGAAAAACACCAGCAAAACAAAAGAGACAGACTCGGACAGATGTACTGAAAACCTCAGCATTTTAAAATTTCCAATACATATAAATATTTGTCGGTATTATAAACAGAATAACATTATTATTGCAATTACAAAGCTCTCTTGTGGTGACTTTTATAATAATAATAGTTGTATGTATATTTGTATGTTTGTATACTTTCTAAATTTTTGATATATACTTCATATACTTAACACACATATACATGCATTATATGCTATTTACTGTTATCCCACAACAACTAACAAAAGCAACTAAACTAACTAACAAATTTATTTATCAAATGCTTAGGTTTGGTGGGAGTATTATAAGTAAATACTTATAAATAAATGCATACACACACACACACACACATTCTCGTAGAGCAGTAGAAAGAAGTGTACACTCATCTTAGCAGAGTTGCAGCAGCATCATGGGGGCAACCTACATTCATGTATTCTATGTAATACACACAGCAATGAACTTTCTTTTGAAAATGTATTCCTGCGCATACATATCCCATTTACCTTTACCTTCGGTCTCTGACTCTTTCTTGATGCGTTACATATATATAATATTGTATATATATATATATATATATATATATAGTTGTATTAATAATACCTTTTATAGACTTATGGTATGAGTTTCACTTTGGGTTTTATAATCTTTCGCTATTGTGTGTACAGTATTGAAAAATCAATAAATATACGATTTCCATAAGTCGGTTTTTTCCTTCTTTCTTTTCTTTTTCTTTTTTCGCCTTTTTTCTTCCTTTTTTCTTTTTTTTCTTTTTCTTTTTTATATAAAACCATGTTTTCTGTTGTTAAATTTTTATAGTGCCTTACATAAGGTGAGACATATATGTGAAACTTTTAAATAAATCTACATGAATATCCGCACACATAGCGCACATATACACATCGAACATGTTCATCAAGATCATGACGCTGATGCGAAAGTATAGAAACAAATGTTTACTTGTATGTCAGTTGATGTCTCTTTCTCTGATGCTTTCTGAAAAGTGCATTTTGTTACTTAACTAAAGTTGTTTTTATTATTGTTACTGTTGCCGAGCACATAGATGTGAGGGCGTTTAACTCGTTTTTGGTTATTTTTTACTTATTTTATTTTTCCAATGCGAATCGCAAGGAAAACATTTGAGAAAAACTCTTGCAGTTTTTTTCTCATACACCTTTTGTCATGATGACTATGACGATGACGATGATGGAAACAAATTGCATTTGTTTCTTTAGTTTTTGTAGTTGTCTCTCTCTCTTTATACATATATATATATATATATATATTTTTTTTTCCTTTCTTTTTGACTAACATGTCATTGTTGTATCAAGTTTTACGTAGGATTTTAGTTGTTTGCAAGGAGAGAGAGTGTATGTGTAGAGGCAAAAAAAAAAAAAAAAAAAAAGAAGAAAAAAGATATTTAAAAGAGTATTAATGGCAGATTTAAATTTTCTGATTTGTGTTACTTTGTCTTATATTTTATCTATACGTCTATCTATTCAACGTCTGAACGTTTTGCAAAAGTTTACGTTGGTCTTGTTTGCTATTTACTGTAAGTTTCTAAGTATTTTCATTGATAACGGTTTAGATGAGTGCGTTTGGGTGTTTATGCTAAAAGAATTGACGTACACAGATAGATTATTTTTAATGTTAAACTTTTGTAATCATTTTTAAAGAAAATTCCTCTTCTAAGATAAAGATAATACCTTTTAATGCCACCGCCAATAAAAGGAAGTTTTATTAAATTTTTTTTTTTTTTTTTTTTTTTTTTTGTAAGCAAGTAAGTTATCTGAACAATAAATAGTTAGGGCAAAGCCGCGTCCTCTTATAGGAGTTGAACTTTTTGAAAGTTAAATTTAAATTTACATACGTGCATAATTAAATGACAATACGTTGACTTCGTAATCTGAATCAATCGAAACTCTATTCCCATTTCAAGACCTAGACGAACAAACTAATTATGAGCTCCCGGGTTATTTTAGCTCATTCGTTCATAAGTTGGGTTAGGAAGTTGAAAAATGGCTTTACATACTTCTGATGGACTTCCTTTTATTGAGCTTGCAAATGCGCATGCGTTGTGCAAGAGCATGTCCTCATCTTGGAAGTTGAAAAATGGCTTCTGATGGACTTCCTTTTATTGAGCTTGCAAATGCGCATGCGTTATGCAAGAGCATGTCCTCATGTTCCACGAAAACATGCTGACAACTTTGCAACAATTGTGTCATTTCGTATAGGTTTACCTTAGACAGTAAATGGTCAAATTTTTATCCGAGATTTTGATGCTTTTCAACATAGTTATATACGGATATTGTTCTCCGTTTTTTTTTTTTTTGGTGAAATTTCAACAGAGTTACTAGAGTAACTGGTAAGCTATTGGAGATAAAGAGGTTTTAAAAAATTGTTAAAGTCTCCTAATGCATGAATATACCAAAATATCTTTTTCTAATATAACCTGACCCACAACTCAGGAGATCTCTGCTAAACCTAAGGCAGTAGTAGAAAAAATAGAGATCGCCGCAGCCTAGTACGGATGTAGGCCCAATCGGTAAATGTGATGCTTTTACCGACTAAGAAGTCACTATAGCTACTGCCAAGGCTTGCCCACCGCCTTGATAGTTGCACCGCACTTGCTCGAGCATGCGATACCCCAATAGGAAAGATACGTCAAAAATTCAGATTCAAAGATACCAATATATATAATATATCTGTTAAGCATAGGGAAACATACGGTGTCTGTAAATAAAATCTGATGACATATGTATGTGTATATATATGTATATAAATCTTACTACTAAGGCGATGAAAAGTAAACGATTAATTTTTGTTTTAACTGACCAGTTTAAAGGACCAATTTTTGTTTTAACTGACTAATCATAATTTGCTGAACCCTCGTCTACCCATGACATTTCTTAGGGGAAAGAAAAATTACTTCTCTTCTCTTCCATCTTCTGGCAACATTGTTTTCGATATATTGTCCGTGTTGCGATTCGCTTAAGAATGAATGAAGAATAGTGCATGATAAGAGAAAAAAAAAAGATATACATATATATATACAGATATATATATACATATATATGTGTTTTAAAGCACATAGTAAGGTAAGCAGCCTTGTACAATAAATCTCTAGATTGCATGATACCATTTCGATTGGAATTAAAAATATCAAGCCGAACTAATCCAGTGGTTTATATATGAAGGCCTTTTTTCGAATGATCTGAAAGTGTTTTAATCTTCTCTTATTTTCATCTGGCCTTAGTCAGACATTGTTCAGTAGAAAAATTTTTCTTCTAAATAAAGAAAGCGTTTTTTTTTTCACTCAGAAGATTTATGGGAAACCTCTTGGGCGACACCTGGAAGCATGTCATTAGTTGCTTGAGCGACTTCCAGCCTTTGCCCTCAGGAAATTTATGAGAAAGTGATTCATTATTTCGAAGTAAGTTGACCATCAACAACTTTCATTTCTACTCTTGAGGCCTGAGAAGTCCTATAGAGTTATTTTCATCAACGTTTGGCAAAATATCCTCAAATTGCGGAAACTTGAAAGTAAGAGTTTTGTCTTCGAGGCGATTATTATTAATAAAATGTGCAAATTTTAGATTTTCTGTTGCCAAAAACTTAATCCTCGAATTTGAAATGAAGTCATGAAGAATGTTGCTTTGTCGCTTTCGTTTAAGTTTTGAAAAAGAAAAAGAAAAACCAGCTACCATCAAACTAAACCTTTCAAAACTTGTGCACACCATAATATTGCAGTAAAGCAGGAATAGGAAGTTGGAAGAGATAGTTTAACTAATGCCTCCATCGACTTAGATGCTAACATTAGCGATTAAAGCGACCGCATTGTTCGTTCGATGATGACCTAATATTTTTTTTATTTTCTTTTTTATACGACGTATTATTGTTTTTCGATCAACTCTACTTTTTCTTTCCATTTTTTTTCCTTATTTTTGATATGTTATGATTTATGATTTATTTTCCATTAACATTCCATTGCATGTCATTCAACTTTATTATTGCTGTACATTGAACCATCCGAATTGCGCCGTTGTAGTATAGAAATGTATAGATTTATGACATACTTTACAACAAATGCTTACTATGTATACACACATTAGAAAAAATACAAGCTCGAACGAAGAGAATGAAAAATAATTACTGGTATAATGATGATGTGATTATGAATGAATGCAACACACAAGAAGATTACGGGGAATGGAGAATTAATTGGATAAAGCAAAAAAAAAAAAGAAAAAAAGAAAAAAAACTTGATTTGATAAAATTGCCCAGAGGCACATCTGCAAAGTTCTTTGCTTTTAAATGTTTAATGTCGGTTGTCTTAGGGATAATGTGACATTGTTCTTATTATGACAAAAGAACTCTTCCTTTAGAGCTTCTATCAACCAAAAAGAAGGGAATTAAGCGCTTCTTGTTTTTTTTTTTTTTTTTTTTTTTTTTGCCAATTTCGCTCAGTGTTAAATCACAAAACGTGTACGACACAAACAAAGCGATACTCATATCTCATGGTATAAGGTATATATTTATTGTCTATTGACAGTGGCTTAGAGCATTGTTCTCCATTTTATTGCAATTATTTTTGCCAACATTTTTTCGACATCTAAATTCAATTAATCGTTCTATACAAAACATATATATATATATATATACGTACATACGTACATACATACCTACATACATATACACGAATCACTCGATACTGGATAATGAATCTGTTAGAATTCAACAAATAACAATGCAAGTAAAGTCGAGTGTGACAGAGAATATAATAAATCTCGTTGATAATCAACGAGATATCAGCCAGACTTAGGAAAATATTATACAAAAGGTTTGAGTGCAAAAAGCAAAAAAAAAAAAACGTGAAATAGTTTTTATTTAAACTCCATGATTGTTACTGTGATGTTGTTTTTACAACACTAAGCCAAATAATAATAAATATATATTTATGGATGACTACGTATGCAGTCTGTATGCCTGTCTGACAGCCCCCATGTCATGGCACGATTTTCGTGTTAACAATCAAGAAATACATAAATTTAATAACAATAACAATATCGACATGCGTTGAAGTGTTGTCAACAACGTACAGTCAGTCGTCAGTCTACAGAAAGAAATAATCCGAAAAAAAAAAAAAAAAGAAATTTAAAAAGTTTTGTTTCAACTTTTTTTCTTTGTTTTCATTTTCAACAATAAACGTTGGTTTTTACTATAAATAAAACTTTATTGTTATCACGATTTTTTTTTCTCCTTCCTAATGCTTAGTTAAAATAAATATGCAAAAAAAAAAAAAAAAAATAGTTAAACTCCTTTTGTGAATTCCTCTTTTTTTTTTTTTTTTTAATACATAATATAATGCTCTTGGGTCGTTGAGGTTCATTTCCCTGCTTTTAATAAAATTTTTCAAATTTTATTTTTATATGTCATCACTGTCTCTATGGATATGTGATGATGTCGTTATAAAGCAATTATAATAACATGACAATGCCAGTTATTCAGTCATTGAGGCGGCCCAAAGCAGACATATATATATATATATGTATATATCTTCATGCATTGTAAGTGCTTTCAGTTTAGTTGAATTAGTTTTTGTTATAATAAATAGGCGGTTTTAACAGTTTTGGTTTTGTTTCCATTTTTATTTTTTTCTTTCCATGTGCAAGTTATGGGAGAAAGGTTTTTTTTTTTTTTCTGCTTTTTTTTTTTATTGCGATTTTATGTGTATTTTGCATTTATATTCCCTTGACAAGGCTCAAATAAAATAAAATTGCATTGCAAGGGAGTTGTCAAATATGCATGCTATAGAGGAAAGTAGACGGCTTTACCTTTACGTTACGAAGTGAACAGCACCGTTAACTTTGGGAATAAAACGTTACGTATATCGTATCGCGATTAAGTGAAATTTCTTTTTCAAACTTTTATTAATTCTTTGTTTATTTCTGTGTATATATCTGGGAACAAAGAAAAGAAGGATTGTATGCGATAAATTGCCAAATATATTAGATTAACATAAACCACCCAAATCGAACGTTTAAAGAATTTGCAAAAAGTTGCCTTCATAGGTCACGAAATAATCAAATTAGATGACGTAAGTTGACTAATTTTATTTTTTTTGAAGATTTTAATTAAAGTTGAAAAGTTGTTTTTGTCTTTATTTGATAACACAGATAAATATTTAAAGCTCTTTGTCTGTTTTTTGTTATGGGCGAGTCGGTGGATAAGAACTTTCTTTTATAAAGTTATGCTTAAAATTTTACTTCACAACGCCTTTAATGCCCACAAATATAACTTTTTGCTTACTTGAGAGAAATTTTTTAAGTAAAGATGCCTTGCGTATAACGCGCTACTCATACGAGTAGCACGAATTCACTCTAATACCGTTCAAGAATTGAGAAGATGCCCGTGCTACAGATGGACTCACAGTAACACGCTTCGAGAATTGTGTAAAACGTTTTATAAAACGTGAAATACAACAAAAACTATTAAAAGTATTAAAAGTAAACTTTAGCGAACTTTCGCGAACTTTTTAATTTGAAATTAGGGAAATCTCGTAGAGAGTTTCATTCGAAAGTGTAGTCTGCAAAGCATAAAGATAGCCAAACGGTTAGCCATAATTTTTAAATGAAGGTCCGTTAGATGACAAGCACAAGGTTTAAAAGAGAAATTGATAAAAGGAATTGAAATATATATGTGAAGATTTTTCAACTAAAAGGCAAGCAATAAAAATAAGCAAGTAACAGATAAAAGAAGACTGTGACAGATTTTGTAGACGATTTGAAGTTAGCCCAGCTGGCGTAGCTCAACTTTTTCTCATTGTTAACAGATGAGCTACTTTCACATTAATTCATATCTTTTCCATGATACATTCGTTGATAGAGTGGCATTGAAAAATTAATAAAACGCTTATAAAAATTAAACAAAAATAGGAGGTATAAAATAGAAATAAAAAAAGATCTTCCGTTCAGTTACAAAAAACACAAGAAAAAATTTATTATTATTTATTTTGATGTGTGTGTGTGTGCATCTAGTTGGGGAAATAGTACAATACACCACGTGGCCATCTATAGTCATCTCATCTGTTCGAAAATCTTTTATAATTAACGTAGTGCCTTACGTAGCCGGGCGTGGTACATGTAAGACGCTGTGGTTACGACACCGCAATGCATTTATAATTTTCGAAAGGCATTTAAAACATATCAGAAATCTGAAGTGGCTTTCAAACCTTTTATAACGGAACTTTTTTAAGACTTATACATACGCTAGAAGCTGAGTAACTGAGTTTTTTGCTTTCGTGACGATAACGTGATACCTACAGTCGTGTTCTCTGAGCACCATCAGCAGCGACAGGACTGAAGTGAAAAACTCTTTTTTGAGTTTTGTTTCCCATGACTTTGACTTTGTAATAAAGCAAACAGTTATCAGACATTTTTTACTGGATATTTAATAAAATCGTAAAGTTTCTAGCAAAGGCGCAAATTTCAACTGGTGCGGACTATCTTGATAGGTCATCTTCATTGCGGCAAATTAATAATAAAGGGGGCAATTTAGAAATTTGATATTCTCGGAACATCAAGCCTTGTGCCATCCCAAACACGGGACTATCCGTATGTATACATATTAGGGGGACTCATAATTAATCAATTATTTTGCGTTCATAGACAAAATGTTTTTTTGAAATGAAATTTTTATTTTTTAATCGTTTATGTAATCACCGTCGTTTGCGATGACTTGTTGCCATCGTCCCCGCAAAAGTTCAACCCCCCTCTTGACAAAGTGTGGTGGGCGTGACTTAAAATATAACTCAAGGTACGTTTGCACATCGAATAAGAAATTCAAATTTTTATTTCGTAACGAATGCTCCAGTGACCTGAACAGATGGTAGTCCGGCAGTGCTAGGTCTGGAGAGTATGGAGGGTGCGGTAGAAGTTCCCAGACTAATTGCTTAATTTTCTCTTGAGTAATGTTCGCTGCGTGGCCTTTATATATTGGTCTCAGACAACAGGTGTGGAATCCATTTACCTTGTCTACCAATTCTTTTCTTGCCAATTTCTTTTAAATGCCTTTGTACGGTGGACCAGGTAGACACGAGGCTTCTTGATAGTTCCTTTATAGTTAACCTTGAATCGGACTCCAGTAGAGATTTTAAGGTGTCGTTATAATTGAAATAAAATAATTGATTAGTTATGGGTAACCCTAATATATTCTTTCTGTAAACGGCATCGAAATACCGTATCATCCCTAATATAATATACAAAGAGATATATACCTAGAAGACAACTGTATGCGATAAAATGCTTCGCACTTGCCATCGATCGTAACTTGATAATTAATATAGAACGAAATCAACCGAATTGAATGCATTTTAAATGATTTTACCTTCAAAGCTCATTAAAATATGCTGATAGTTTATGACAGTGCACTGCATCTCATTGAACGAAATAAAATATGTGTATGATATGCGTGTGTGTGTGTGTGTGTGTGTACATACTTCATATTATGAGGCTAGACAGAGATTGATTTTA
>KK502532.1:157070-191966 GCA_000688735.1 Glossina austeni | reverse complement strand
TAAAAGGCTTAAAACGAATTCTAAATACCTTTTCATTGAATTTAAAATGACAAGAACAAGAATGTTTAAAGCGTATTTAAAATTTATATTATTGGGAAAGTGGTTATGTAAGTTCATTCTTTAATTAATTTGAAAGCAATTCTATTATTTACACTACACGTATTTTTAAAAGTTTCTATTAATTAATTTATTTGTATAAATTGTATATACGTGCTGTCGTGCAGGCTGTCAATACAAGCGTTTAATTAAATTATATTTTCTCGCTTGTTATTGTTTTGCCTTTTGTTTTTTTGTTTTTTTGCTTTTTTTGCTTTTTTTGCTTCTTTTTCTATAACAAACAAAACTACAAACTATTTCGAAAAGCCTATGTTTTGTTAAACATACAAACGTTTGTTTATATGCATATCAACGTCGATTGAATGACAAAATGTAATTGACTGTCCCTGACATCTTTTAACAAAGAGGGAGGGAGATAGAGTGAGAGAGCGAGACACGGACGGGGAGAGAGAGAGAGAGTAGTAGTAAAACACACAAAAGCAAAAAAACAAAAAATAAATAAATAAATAAATAAATAAAATGAAAATTATCACAACAATTTACAATTTTAATAATAAACACGCAATTTCATGGAGATACACATGTATTTGATTACATATAACAAAAAAGTACATTTGTATGTAAATGTACGTTTGTATATGTTTCCGTTTAAAAGCGTGTGTGTGTGTGCGCTTGAAAAAGCCTATTAGTCTATGAGAGTGTTATGAAATGGCTTGAGGTCTCTTTTCATATTTTCATGCCTACTACAGTAGGCGGCAGGTCTATTAAATGCGGCAAACAATTTGAAATTAGTCAGAAATATATAGAATAGAAGAAGCTTTCATATTTTTGATTTGATTAAAATTTTAACTCGATATCATAAATTTCTATTCCACATTCATTCTAATTAAGTTTGGATGCTTTAAAAGGGAAACAATTGAAAAATATGGGATTTCAGACTTTAAAATAAGATAAGAAAAGACAAATAAGTCCGTAATAGGTTTGTAGAAGAGCCAAAGATTGACATATATAGTAAATACATATCAATTTGGCATTTGTCACAAAAATAATTCGTGTAAACCTCGATCGGCCTTCCCGTTTAGTACTTAAAAGCAAACGCCATTTTTATTTACACCTAATTCTCTTTTTACACGATAGATATGTTCCCAAAAAATACGTTTAAAAAAAAATTCGTGTAAAAAGAGAATTAGGTGCAAACAATATTAAAAAGTTCTTGTTAGAGTTCATTTACTTTATTTCGCGCTTACACATTTTAATTCATTAAATATTTTATAAAAAATAACTTCTACTTTGGAAAAAGGGAATTATATCTGAAATTCATAAAATTAAAAATCGTGTTAAAACAAAACAATTCGTGTAAAAAAAGAATTTTTTTTTCTTTTGAACTCGTCTTAAATCAAATTCGTGTCAAAAAAGCTGTGTAAAAAGAGAATTGGGTGTACTTAACCTTTACTTTGCTTAGTCGAGTCAAAGGGGAATAAATATCAGCAAGAAGGCGAATTTCTAGTTTATGCTCGTTTTTTCAGAATCTGAAAATGAAACGCCTAAAGGAAGAGAGTTTACAGAGTGGATTAATCAGAACATACTAGAATTCGATTCGATTTTTCGAAAGCCTGGCTTTTCAGCAAACAGGCCCTCGGGCGCTTATAAAATGTGATAGTCTCGTTATCTAAAATAGCAAACACATCTCACTAAAATGATTTTTACACAACCCTTTACACTTCTCATGCAAAAACAATTTCAATTGGATTTTTCGACAAAGTTTCTATAAACATCGAAATTCATCATTAAATCTGTATTTGTTTAACTGCACGCACATATCAAAATGACGTATATATCAAAATCCATAACCTAGAGGTATCTAAAATTCCACTTGAATTAAATTGAATATGAAATTTTTCCATTTTTTTTTTGTTGTTGTTTTTTTCCTGATGTCAACTGCTGTTCACTCGTGTGTAATGAAATCTAGTTTTACAATATTTTGTCGCTTTAATGTGTAATTAATTTATTGTTATTAAAAGCAGCATGTATTGAATACGATTTTTATGGCGACACTTATTGCTACGCGTGCACTCAGAAAAATATAACTAACGAAAAAATTAAATAGAAAATTTATTTTTATTAATACGAGATGTCATTTCAAATGTCGTAGGCCACGTATATACGGTGGTCGAGTTCTTTTTCTTTTTTTCGAGCACATGGGGCACATGTCCCCAACATATGTTAAGTGCTTCAACTCATTTAAGATGCTAAGCTGTGGCGTTTGGGGAGTTGTATAAAAATGTTTATAAGTCGCACTAGCTCTTCGCAGGAGGTTGGGAAGAGGTTAATGTCGATGACTGCACGCCCTAACGAGAATAATCGAATCGTAACTAATGAAATTGCTGAGGATGTCGGCATATCGGTTGCAATTTCTTAGGATGTTTTCGTCATGAAATCTCATGGATATTGCACCACAATAATGCGCCAGCTGATACGTCATTGTCTGTCCGTAATTTTTAAGCCAAAAACAGGAATGTAATCGTGCTTGAGCCACCGTATTCATATTAAACATCCAGCATCGCTGAGAAAGCTTAAGGCCATAGCACAAGGCGTATATCGAAAGTGCTTAGAAGCTTGGAAAAAGTGCTGACATAAGTGTTTTATATCTAATGTTGAGGCGGTGGGTCAAAACGATATTATTGAATAAATAAATATTTTTCGACTTTTTATTTGGACGCACCTCATATAAGAAGCAATTTAGATCATGTTAGGTCTATAAAATAAATTTGATACATTTTCAGTAAATTGTAGGCGGATATTTAAGGAACCTTAATATCTAGAGGTATACGTTGAACAGCGAAGTATGCAAAAATACGTGGTAGTCTTAGGCTGCTCTAGTCATGTCTCTCACTTCCTTCATTACAAGAAATTTCACGATCGTAAAAATGTAAAAAGAAAGGAAAAACTGGACGAAAGCGGGAAAAAGTATGAATTAATTAAAAAATTGAAAAGGAATTTAGAAAAAAACGTAACGTTCGTAATGTTAGTATACTAGATAGTCGAACGATAAGCTGACTTAATTATTTAAAGTGTACCTTGCTAGACACTTAAATTTTTTTATAATGCAATGTTTTTATAACGACCTTGTAATTGGTATTAAAACTCATAAAATTTTTAAAACAATAACAAAATAATTGATCAAAATTGATTCATAGCAGTTCAAATTTCATAACTTATCTACATAATAAAATATATTTTGTTGGTTTTGCTTACCTTGAAAATCTGTTAATTATGAAATAAGCCTAAGACGGATTTTGAATTTCTAATCTGATTCGAAAAATTCTATAAACGACTTTTTAAAATATTATAAAAAAAATATAATAAAAAATAATAAAAAATAATACTTTTTTTTTTTCTATTTGCTATTCAAATTAATATATGATAAAAAAAAAAAATTCTTTAGATAATATTTGTAACGCTTGTGTTCTCCGTTTTCAAATTTGTTTCGCCGCCTTCGAAATAGTCCTCAAACTCAAAAACAGTTTGGCCTGGATTTCTGATATTCGATCGATATATCTTCTATATATTCTGTTATTCGATTTACTTTTTGGTCACGATTTAAACATCTGTCAGTCTGTGTAATGTCTACGATAAATGTTGTCTTGATCGCCAAAAAGATTGGAAGTTGTGTTGTGCACACAAATTCGTATTGAAAATGAGTCCAATAGGTGAGAGGATACGATCCACAGTACAACGTAAAGTGAGAACATCCGCATTTTCAGGGTGAATGCGAATTTTTGCAACTATTATGCATTTGCGGAAATGATTCAAGACCACATTCCCTAAATTTGAATTACCTGAGGCTGCTATGATTGCTGCAAAAATCTGTTATGCTGGGATGTGAAATAAATCGATAAAAGTGTTATTAATATACAGAAATTGCAACCACCTTAACGCCTTAATCCTTCGTTTACTGTACTTTCACATAAATATAAATTTTCAAGCTTTAAAAAAGTTTTTAAGAGCTTAACAAATTTATTAAAAATCGGATTGCAATTAAAGCATCTCAGCGAGGAAAAAAGGCCACAAAATATTTTCTCAAGTTTTCTCCTTATCTTTCCTTTCTTTTTTTGCTAATTTTATTGTCTTGGTTTTTTTTTTTATATGCATATTTAGACACGTTTGTTTATCTCAGACCGTAATCTAAATTGAAAATCTATTTGAACCTCATAAATCTTCATTAGACTTCAATCAAGCGAACACTTTTCCTCGTAACGTTGCCATATAAATAGCAATTAAACAATCAGCGAAACGTAAGAAAAACCGGTATAAGATCATATTGCAGCTATATTATTAAGAGTCATAAGGAAATTTTTGTAAAATGAAATCAATGAGCTAAAGTGTGTTAATGGAAAAATATATTAATGAACTGTTAAGAGTTTATAGCGAACAACGACAATAAAATTATCGATTGCGAATAGTAAGTAAAGTGTCCATCTATACGATATGAATACGCAACGCGCATGTAATATAATCTATGATTGATAAGAAAAGAGGGAAAAGAAAGAGAAAAGAAAAAGGAAAATGCATTTCCTTATATTAACGGTCTATTAATATCATTAGTTACACCGTGTCTTGGTTAACACTCTGCATGCTTGCGCATAAAAACATTCCTCTTTCATGGTTAATTTATAGACTATTTCTAGCATAGCTTAAAGTGTGCTATTGTTGATTAAATGTATTGTAATTAAGTGCAAGATATTTTATTTTTCCATATAAGTCTTAAAAAAAAAAATAAAAAAAAAATAAAAAAAAAAAGCAAAACAAGAGAAAGACTAGTCGGAGAAGTATTTATCGCTTTTATAATATTCTTACTGTTTACTTTCCAACAACTAAAATAAAGCAATAACACTAACAATAATAACAATAACAACAACAACAATAACAACAGCTAACTTTGGACATATCGCTGGTATGCAGTTTATGGCAGCATCAAGTCTGCCTGAGGAAATCATGAGAAGCACGAAAAGAGATAAGAAGAGCACATTTTACCAAGTACTCCGTTTTTGAAAGAGTACATCATGAGTATGTATGTAAGTCGGTTTGTTTGTTTTCGCGTCAATTCAATTAAAATTAATTGGATTATGCTTTGTGGTTGCAGATGTACGTGAATGATTGTATAGAAAAATCAATTATAATCATTTGTATTTTATATATATATATATATATATATATATATATTATATATACACCTATATATACATACACTTACATGAACATAAGAATATATTGCCGCGCTTTAAGTGTTTTGTAGCCCATTATGGAAATTAATTATAAAATGTAATCTGGTTTCCTTTTTCTCTCATTCCGTTTTTCTTACATTCTCTTCGTCTTCTTGTTGTTATTATTATTATTATTATTAAATGCTTTCAGATTTCCAAAGTGCCCGTACGACTTTTCAAAGGCAAAAATCGATAAATAATTAAATTAATAAAAATATTAAACCTTACCGTCGCTCGCTGTCTTTTAAAAAAACTTTCTTTTCTGTTTCAATTAATTCCCAATAAATATTCTTTAATAGCAACGCAAATTTGTTATTAAACTTTCTATTATTGTTGTTGTAATTCGCATATCCCAAAGAAATAAATTTTTGGATCAAACCAAGATTTAAAAAAAAAAAACAAAAGACTATATGGTTAGTCTAGAGGTTTGGAAGTACTTCCAAGATCAAGTGTCCAGAGGATTAGTCGGTCTGAAAGCGAATCATCGAATTGGCTACAAATTTTGGAAGTCACAGAGTATATGGTTAAGTGTAAGATTCTGCGCGCAATTGCCATACGGAAGGAGTAGATTTATTAACCCTACTCACCACATCACACGTTCTAAAATATACATAACTTAACTGCATATGGTTGGGCGGGCTGCGTTAAGTTAATTTTGTTTATTTTGTTAATTGACGTGCCGGAAACTTGATTACTTTAAGAAATGTTAAAATGAATAAATTTTCACACACACTCCAATCGGCCATGAGTGCCATGCGAGCTCCATGTGACACATTAGTGGACATCTTTTATTATTTGAGAACACCTCTTAAAGCTGTGACAAGTACTTCAGAGTTTTTCAAGTTTTAAACACATAAAGGCGTATGTGTTACATACCTTCAATTTAAAAAAGCCTTTGACCTTTTAACCGAGCCCTTAAGCACTTTTTCGTACATTTCAAGCGCACTTCAAGAGTATGCAATAAAAATACCTCGATACGCTTACAAGACTTTGCAATCGTCCACACATGCCACATATGCGTATCGCTCAAGTAAGTTAAAGATATAGAAATAAAGTGCTTAGTGATCAGATCAGAGAATTGTGTATAATTATTTTCGTTTGTTTAATGCAAGCGGTAGTAAGTGAAATATTTAACTTTAATTGGCCCGCCTGTTAAGTACGTTTATGTCAAATTCCATTTAAAAACGTCACAATCAATCCCACACATATGCAAGAGAAAAGCAAAGTGGAGTATGAGTCTAATTTTTGAAAAGAAAAGATAAATTAAATCAATACGGAGCAGAAGACTAACGGCAGGCGAAAATTTATGTTTTTTTTTCATTATTAATAAACTGTAGAGAAAGGGAAATATTTGACAAAAAAAGAAAAAAAAATCTCTCTAATATATTGGATAGGATAGCGCATTGCCCTACACTGCTAAGATATTCAATTTCAAAATCGAATATTTTAGCAAAATAAGACACAGACTTGCATTGGTCGTTAAATCTTTTAATCACGAAATTTCATTTCATTTAATTGTTGTTTTCTCAACTCACTATCCTTAGCGTAGTAGAGTTTTCCTTTGTTTCCACGTCCGTTTCACTTCTGTTTCGCATAAGTTAACTTTTTAAAGTTTATCATTCGTGAATTTTTCGATATCCTTTTATATCTGTCACACCGTATATATATAGCGTCACAAACTTTTCTTCAAAGTCATTTGAAAACAATTTTGTGAGAATTTGTAAAAAACTTTATTTATTTTTTGTTTTTTTTTTTTTTTTTTTGCGCAATTTTAATTTCTTTGTTAGAAAGTTTTCATTGTTTTCTATAACTTTTCGCCTTATAACATTTTATGCTCATATTGTTTTTCACAAAAAAAAAAAATAGAAAACCGAATACAAAAAACAAAAAGCGAAAAGCTGCAAAGGTCATAAAAAAAAAAGAAAAACACAATTGTCTGCCTCTTATAATGCGAAAATTGTGGAAAACAAAGAGGGAAATGGGTTTTGCTATTTAAATTGTTTAACAAGAAATTACATTTTCTAAACATTATTGTTTAATGAATGCGAATGGATTTTTCAACGATTACACAATAGAAACGAAACGTATTAAATTTTATATGAATTAATAATTTTTTTTTTTTTTTATCGAAACATTTTTCGTAAATATTTTCCGCTTTTTACACAGTAACAATTTCAATAAAAATATTTTTAACATTTTCTCTCTCTCTCTCTTTGCAGGTTTGTACAATTCCATGTATAACGGTATGTATGTGGCATGCCTTTGTTCTTTTCGCTGACGCTTTGGCTATATTATTGAATAAAAAAATTTCACTTTTATTCGTTGTCAGGTAATATACACAAAAATTTTCTGCATTCTCCCACGATACTATAACAACAAACAAATTGCAAATATTTATATTTATGGAAAAAAGTGAATCTTGCACGCCTACAGCAATAACGAGATAATTATACGAAATTGCACCAGTTGTTGCAAAAGTTCACTGTGCGACCCTTGCCACCTCACCTTGCACATAGCAAATGTGAATAAAAATTCAAAATGATATTTTCTCTGCCTGATGGTAAAGCATTTTTCAAATGGTTTGAAATTTCTGTTCTTTAGGAAACACAGTAGACCTTCGCACTAATTTAAACTTCGCAAGTTGCGAAATTTCATTTAAAGTACACATGTGACACTTTCATGTCAAAACGTTGATTTAGAAGGGGGCACGATTGACTGGGTTAAGAAGTTTGCTCTAATTAAATATAAATACACCGTACCATACTTTAAAATATTTCTTATGCACGTTATGCACGATTTTTCGAAGAAAGATAACGGGGTCTTGAAAGCTCATCGCTCATTGTTCCAATAACTGTAAAGTTTCTTTCAACTTTGCCCGATGGGCACAATTTTTACATCGAATTTTTCGATAGGTGCAGCTTGCCACATTGCCTAGCTCGGAAATAATGCTGGTTAGTACTGGTTCTAATTTTTAATATGTACCAAGATAATGGAGTCTTGAACGCTCATCGCTAATCGCTCCTTTCAACTTTGTCCGATTGCCACAATTTTTATATCGAATTTTTCGATAGGTGCAGCTTGCCCCATTACCTAGCTCGGATATAATACTGGTTAGTACTGGTTCTAATTTTTAATATGTATCAAGATAATGGGGTCTTGAACGCTCATCGCTAATCGCTCCTTTCAACTTTGTCCGATTGGCACAATTTTTCCATCGAATTTTTCGATAGGTGCAGCTTGCCCCAGTGCCTAGCTCGGAAATAATACTGGTTAGTACTGGTTCTAATTTTTAATATGTATCAAAATAATGGGGTTTTGANCTGGTTCTAATTTTTAATATGTATCAAAATAATGGGGTCTTGAACGCTCATCGCTAATCGCTCCTTTCAACTTTGTCCGATTGCCACAATTTTTATATCGAATTTTTCGATAGGTGCAGCTTGCCCCATTGCCTAGCTTGGAAATAATAGTGGTTAGTACTGGTTCTAATTTTTAATATGTACCCAGTTTCTTAAAACCTATAACAAATTTTACTTGTTTTTTCTTATTTATTGTATGCGTACTTGTAGGGCAGATCAAGCACACAAAAAATTTATTTACCAGTATAAAGTAAGCACTAAGTGAGGATAGCTTCCGTCTTTTAGATGTTTAGATGTACGCAATGATTTAATAAAATTATGGAAGCACGATTTGGTTGCATAAGTTCTATAATTTTATCTGTGGGATGTGAATAACATTAGCGCAAGAACTGAAAGTCATGAAACTTTTTATTTAAGGAAATATCTCTCAAGATTTCATTCTACTTAGGAGCAATTGGCATTCAATCTATGCCTGTACGTAGCTTAAAATATTCCATTAAATCTATGCGTGCATATCTATGCCTACATATGTATATCTCGAAAATTTCTTTTACGTTCTCTCTTCATAACCTTTACCCGTCTTTAACATAAAAAAAAAAAAAAAAAAAAAAATGCATGACATTTTTATCTAACGCTTACCATACAGTCGTCTTTAACCTAAATGTGACTTCCTCATGTATTTGTTATGAAATTTTTATATTAACTGCGCAACAATTTATTATTGTTTAAGTTATGAACAAAAAATTTTTATTATAGCAAAAGCAGACAAGATATTCTTTTTATGGATTTTTTCAAGTAAATGTATTACGTATAGAAAGTTTTTAAAATTACATCTCGATGCACAGAAACTTGAATTATTAGCAATTTCCTATGCTATACGCGAAAATATGGGAAAAGCACACACCTAAAAATATGCTTTACTTTCTATAAATCTGAAATCCTAATAGTATGCCACTTTTGCATTTTACTTATTTGCCTCCTTTACTATCGAGCGAAATTCTATTAACGAAATTACATTTTTACAAACTGAACCGTATAGTAATAACATTGTAGCGTATTAATGAAATCTCCAAACAAGGATAAAATTGCAAGCAAGCTATTTATGCCTTGCTATTATATTACTAAGATGCTCAAGAATGCGTTGGCTGTTTTCAAATTAGTACGCTTGGCAGTAACAAGAAATAAATAAAATTTCACTTAAGTGTATGAAGATTGGTTTAAACAATCAAGTTTTGATGTAAAAAAATAAACTTAAAGAACCCAAGAGAATCCTGTTTTTAATAATTACATTTACTAGAAAAAACATTTAATTTAAAAACTTCTTCAAGGTCAACGTCAGGAAATACGTGCAATAGTATACATTCTCCTACTGGTTATACCATTTTCTCCTACTGGTTTCTATCATTTCTTAGTAATTATCTCACTTACCTAACTATGTACCTACTGCCAGCATGAATAGTTGACAATTTATTAAACCAAAAATTGTTGTTAGAAAGTTTTCAACACCTGTTTAATTATAATATTTAGCCTTAAATTAACCCAATACAGCGTGCACTTAAGAAATTAGTAATAATTAATGTAATTACTTGTGTGCAGACACACTATGCCATACAATGGCATATATATATATATATATATATATATGTACGCATATACATACACACACTCGCGCACATACAATGCCGGTTATTTGGTGGCTAAAGGACTTCTGCTTTCAACAAAGAGAACTTCTTGTTGTCTACGAACGAGTGGACGAGTGGGCAGGAATTAGATTAATCAAAACTAAAACAAAGGAAAATAATAAAAAGGAAAACAGCATGAAATTTTTAGTGCAGATATGCTGCGTTACATTCCATGTTATTACACTTATTATAGCTGATTTCTTAAGATCGTGTTGGAATGTGTCTTAAGTCAATTAACAATTGTTTAAGACTAAAAGTGAACTATGAAAGTATTGTGTAGCCACCAAGAAGCTATAGTCCATTGCAATTTAAAGCTTGGAAAATGTTTTTTTACAGATCTTTTTATAATTTCGATCAGCTAACGCTCTTTCATGAAAAAATTGATTAACTTTGCATGGACATGATAGTAAACTGTGAACACTATAAACACTGTGAACAATCAATTTATTAAGTCTCACAAAAAGCCCTGATAACAACTACTTATTGAAACTCGGTTTTGACCGTCAATACACGATTAAAATTTAAAAGCAATGATAAACGAATGACCAAGTGTAGAGTGTAAGGCCTTAAACGTGTTGCCCCTTGCTATATATCTTTACAAGTTCAACTATCCATTACGGATCGGAAAAATTCGATAAAAGAGAATTAATTGTCGGAAGTGTAACAACAAAGGCGGCATTTGCGTTGTGTATGCTCTTATGCTTTAATTCAGTTCTTTTACCTTTTTTTTTTTTTTTTTCTATTTTCGCAAGAATCCTTTGAAGTTCTTACGGACGTTTGTAATGAAAATACAAGTAAAAGGTTTAAATTTAATTTATTTCATCCTGAATAAAATCTATTTAAAGGTATTTAGCAAACAAAAGGCTTTTACGGTATTTATGGTTCGTTACTAACCTTTCGTAATAGCTTGGGATTTGCTTTTTAGCAAAAGTGTAACAAAAATATAAAGACAAAAAGTTTTTAGATAAGCGTGAAGCAGCTAAACTGAATGTAATTAAAGCACAAATTCCATCCAAATTAATGCAATTAGATAAAAATGTAAACGATGGAAAGATAATAAAATTAAAAGAAGGCGGCGAACGGGTTTCTTTTATTTTATGTATTTACTTGCCGGTGAATAAATTTTGCTCTTTGAATGTAAAATAAAATTGAAAAAAAAAGGAACAGTTGATTATTATGCCAGATCTTTTATACGTTCTATTAACTTAGCAAAGAATATTATTGAGTTTGAAGGAAAATTTTACCGCATGAGAGGCAATCATTCCCCGCGAGGCAATCATTTGATCGACATTTAACCAACTGTGACTAATTCTGTCTCTTATAGCAGCAGGCAGTGTTATCAAAAATAGACAACAAGTTCCGTAACGTGACCGCCCCAGCAGATAAGGAGAGAAGAAAGTAACATATATGTAGTGGTTTATGTCATTCTAAGGCTTTCGCTTTAGTAATTCAACGAAATTTTACGTAAATAGATTTTAGCCCAACTTTTTGCTGAATAAGAGCCGTCGAGATTCGCAACGCATGAAACAGTGGTTGTTTAAGTCCAGAGGTAGATGCGCTAGAACTTTTGCTTTAACCCATTACTTTGCACACATTTCAAGTATGTGTTATTCGCACTTATAAAGAGTAGTAGTGTTGAGTTTTTATGGCATATAATGCAAATTACATGATTTTCTTTCTTTATAGGTTGGTTGCAATTTTATACTGCCACACTGCTTTTACTGGTGCCATTATCGTTCTTGTTGTTGTTGTTGTTGTTGTTGTTGTGTAATAAAATTATTATAAGCATATGTACATTTTTATGTTAAACATTATGACAAACATTTAACATACACGTCCGCATATGTATGAGCGTATGCATGTGTGTGTATGTGTATGTGAGATCATTTACAGCTCTTTTTGATGTCGACATTTTCCGCCTGCCAGCCTATGTCAAACCAACTATGCAATCTCTTATAGGCATATATTTTACTAGGATTCTTTACGTGTATGTGTTAGTTTGTCTGACACGCTGGTGATTGTAATTTTACAATTTTCATAAAATGCCTTCTCCATATATATATATATATATATATATATATATATATATATATATATATATATATATATATATATATATGTACATAGATATGTACATGAATACATATATGCATATATTGCGTCGGTTTGTGCCTACATATGCTTGAAGGGTGTTGCCTTGGTGACACTTCAATTCATTCATTTCACTGTATGTTCACCCATTTGTTGTTTGCTTTGGCTTTGGCATAAAATATGAAGGCGTTTAAAATCCACATCATCGTCGCAATCATAATCGTAACCATAGCCAGCGGTATCATCGTCATTATTAATATTTTTATATTAAATATCAATTCATTGATAGATAGATAATGTTTTTACATTGTTTGTTAATTTTATGAGGGTTATTATTTTGTTGCATAAAAGGATTAAATTTAATTAATTTCTCCCTCTCCCTCTCTCTCTCTCTCTCTCTCTCTCTCTACCTATCTCACCTCTATCATAGTCGCGCACATTCACAAATATATAATAATAATTCTTTATCAATATTTACTGATGTAGTGTAGTGTTTAATAGATTTACGCGGATGTAAGATAAGAATATTGTGTAAATTTTTAATGACAATTTTATATAGCAAACATATATTTATTTCTTTTGTGTTCTTCTTTAACCGAAGACATCATATGCTGCCTCTCACGTTCATCTGTGTAATTAAAATATTTAAATATACATTTACTATTGTATGGTTCACATAGGCAATCCTTCCTACAGTCGCGACCTGACAAGTCTCTTATTATACTTTTTAAATATATATTTTCGCTCGAAGCAATTATTTCTTTGTTTAGGTGATAAAGAAGATTGATTGTTGGCATTGATGTATTACGTTCGAAAATTCATTAAGAGATTATTCATTAAGTGCTAAATATATTCATTCATTTTGAGAATAAATAAAATAAAAAATTCCAATTTGAAGTACGTTATGGAAAACTACTACTAAGGAAAACTTCTTTTATTGATTTTACTTTCAATCGAATAAAGTATACAACAAAAAGTCTAAAAAAAGAAACTATATAAAGCACTTGATTATATCAACTTTGCCTTTAAAATATGCTTTAAAATATTTAATAATTTTACCTAACATTATACTATGGATTTTATGCTACCATAGCTTAATACCTTAATATCCTATCATAGAAATGCAAAGTTGTGTAAAGAATGAAAGAAAATAGGTTTAACTTGCTCATGCAAAGAGACCTTCAGGCTACGAATAAGAATAATTTTCACGAGCAAATGGATGAACGAAAGAAGTTGTAGTCACAAGACTTATCATCACTTATATGTGTGAAAGCTGATCAAAATGCACACAGATATGCGTCTTCTAACATAAGAGCATTTAATAAATGAGATGCAGCTTTAGATGCCGTATTATGGAGGATGAGAACAAAATATGATATGATGATATTAGTGTTCTTCTAATAACGTAATTCTTTTTTAAAATATCAATGATAAGGACCGGTTGTAAATAGGTTACTAAGAAAGCAACAAACAATTGACTTTAAAATTGTTTTAAATTCATAATGTTTGTGTTATTGAAGATAATACAGAAATGCAAAAAGAATGTTAGTTTTTGATTAGCTAAAGACGATCAGGGGGGAAAATCTGGAATATTTAATAAAATAATTAGAAAACTCTTTGAACGTTTCATGCCTGCTTAATGGCAAGACTCTATACATCATAAGTGTCATTGAGGGATGGAACTCCTCACGGTTGCGCTTAATTGGGGGTAGTTGCGGTCACTTGCATTACGGAGAGTGAGATAATTGAAAACATTTTTCCAAAGCTTAGCTCTTCAGGAATGCACGCTACCACGTACATGTTTAGACCGCATTATGTAGCATTTGGAGGTGAAAATGGCTAAGTATTTCGAATCTCTCGCATTCAATCCCACATATTTGTTTTAAAACGCAAACATCAACGGTACAGTAAATCAAAATATCTGTAAATTCTATCCGTTTGGGGGGGTAACAATGAAGAAATGAATTAAAACTTGTCCTGGTACTTGTAAAGTAAAATGCTTTTAGGAAATATATGTTAGAGCTGGTTATGGTACTTATGCCACAACATTCCATTACGGTATCATTTCAATGGTTCTGCTCTCTCTCTCTCTCTCTCTCTCTCTCTAGATAAGCGTTTGTAACCCTCCTTCGACAGTGAATAAATAAAATAGTTAAGCTTTTTTTTTTATTTCGCTCTCTAACAATGCATACATACATATATCTATACACTATCTCATATATAGCTCAGAATTTTTCTCCCAAGCATTGCATTAACACATATATATATATATATATAAAAACTATAAAATGAACCTGAGAGAAATTATGATTTCCTGTAAGAGCGCTTGCGTTAATTATTGATTAAAATACTTTGTAGTCTTAGGTTATTATTAAGGGGTCTTAAATAATGTATTATGTATATTAAAAGCAACTAACATGACAAACAAAACCGCTGCTTAAGCTTAAGCTTTGTATTACTTTAATATCATTGCCCCAAACTTGTAATAGTTCTGAGTCACTTCTAATGATTGAATATTTTCTTCTAATGAATTCTAATTTAATAGAGTTATTGTATAAATAAATTTATAAAAAATTTGGTAAGGAAATGCAAGAAATAATTTTTAGTTTAAATTTTGTTTGAAATCAAAACGAAATTAAATTAAAAACTTTTTATTTATCTCGTTTAAATCTATTGCGGTTCATTGTCCATATAAAACCGCAAAATTTCTTATCGCACGCGTAATAAGCAATTTGCCGCAAGTTTTGTAGTCGTATGGCAATTTGTTCGCTTTGTTGTTGTCTTCTCAATATAATTGATACAATTGACCGCAAGGCGCAAATGAATGTTTTTGTGGCTAATTGAAATTAGAGAGAGAGAGAGAGAGAGTGAGGGAGAGACATTGAGGGAGACTAAAGCAAATGATCGGCCATATAACAGAAACTCTTGTGGTGGTTAAAAACGAAAAGAAAAAAGAAAGTAAAAATAAAACTTCAAATGCCATAAATGTCGTAGCTATCGATAATGACAACTAATTGATGAAATTATTTGTAAAGTTTGATGTTCAAAGCTTTTCAGATGTTGTCCTTTTTATGCCCTCCCCCCCCTCCAACCACAACCAAAAACAACAAAAGAGACAACAAAGAAATCAAAGAAATAAATTCTGTCTACGACGCCTTTAAATATGTTTCAGATGAATTGTGTACACGTTCTTGATTAGTTATTCAACCATAAATGTCTGACTGCCTGTCAATCTATTTGTATCTGTTGTGTTTATACATCCGCCCATATTTTATATTGTAGAATTTTCAGAAATTTTTTTTGGTTTGTGTGAATTTTTGTAATTAAATTTTTTTTTTTTTTTTTGTTCATGTTTTGTTTTAAATTTCAAATTGAATTGAGAGAATAAATTGTTGTTGTTTTTGTGTTTTTTTTTTTGCTTTTTAATCTTTTATTTTAAAAAGCTCATTAAGCATATTGTTCTTGAACGCTTTGTGTATATTTGTGTTTATTCAAGTCGCCTTTTCTTTCATTATTTAATCTTATTTTATACATTTCATCATTAACATAATCCCACCCAGTGAGTAATTATTTTCCATTTTTATTTCATTATTTATGCTGTTTGTTTGTTTTCTCTTACGTTATTTACTTTACTATAGACAATTGTGCTGTAGCGAATGTTATACGACCGACAATCAACAATAGCTTGTAAATGACTACAAAATATCATCAAAAATTAAACGACCGTCACATCATAATGTAACTGCGAGATTTTCTTTTGCAAACTTTCCAAACCTTTTAAAGTATTTTTCTCTCTCTCTCTTTTCCGATTTCTTTTTATGCATTTATTTTGTATTCATTTTACTTTTTTGTTTTTTATTTTTATTTTATATTTTTATCTTAATTAAGTAATTAAGCATAATGTAATCAATGCGTTTGATGTTGTTTTTGAATGAGCGAATGAGTGCGCTTTTCATCTATACTTAAGAAGAACTCAACGAGAATGAAAGGCATACTGCCGTCTTCTTGCAAGTTGGTTGGATACTTTTGGTTTTTGACTTTTCTCATTCATTCCATTTTAATGATCTTATATAAATGTTGGTTTGATATTTAAACGGATTTGTCCATGATTTTTCTTCTTTTTTTTTTCCTTTAATGAAAACAGTTTTCTTTTTATGAACGGTTAAGCAGTTAAAGCTAATGGCGAAATTTTAATAAAAAAAAGTCTCTATGCAAAATAGTATGCTATGAAATTTAGTAACTGTAACTGCCTAAAAGATGACAATAATAGTCCAATAATAATAATAATAATAATAAAGTATTTTATGTAGAGCACAAAATGTGTAGTATACTCTCTAGGAACTCTATAATTGGGACCGTAGGTTTTTGGTTTTTTTTTTTTTTCATGTTTTAAATACACTGACCTATCTATTGGTTTTTTTAGTTTATTTTTTGTTTTATTTCTTTATTCAAATTCGTCAGAAAAAGATTTTTAAATGCTTAGTTCAATGTCTACGATCCTGCCTGCAACAGTTAGCCAGATGAAAAGCGAACGGGCTTAACCTTAATAAAATAAAATACAGTCAAGTCGGGCTAGATACAGTAAATGAGAAACTTAACACAGTATCGTACACAGCGCCGGGTGTGAATTTTGTGCTGTAATGTTTCTATTGTATTGCATACACCGATATTAAGTTTTATTGTTAACTTTTATGCTTCCGCCATTAAGACTTTAGGCGAAAAATTAAATTTTGCATCTCTTTGAAATAAAGTAAAGGTTCTCGAAAAATATATAAAAGAAATGTAACTGACATTGTGCGAGGTAATCAAATACGCAAGAAAACAGTTATCTTTCATTGCCGGCAAACAGCAAAGAGTTGTGCTAAATAAAGCATGAAGATATATATATATATATATATATATATATATATGTGTGTGTGTATACTGGTATATAGGTATTTGGGTAGATAGCTAGCTTATAATGCATAGACTTACGCTATTCAACACCTTGCGTCTGATGAACGTTTAGCAAGCACGACTAAAAAGCAAAGAAATAAACTTCAGTTAACGACTCTATCAAAAAAGTTAAGTTACCCTTTATATAGCATTTACAGACATGTACTTACTTTACGCTACATTTCTATGTAGTTGTACTTGTACATAAGTTAGTTTGTATCAGAAGTGTTTTCGAAAAAGAAAAAGTATAACATTTCGTTTCGCTCTTGAAAAACACCATACAACACAAGCCAATGAACAGCACAGTTGCTTGTATTAAAAAAGTATTATAAGGAATAATGCTTTCGAAGGAAAAATAACAAAAGAAAAAAAAAAACAAAAAACAAAAGGTGTGAAGTGTGGATTTTAGGTATTTAAGTAACATAAAATTATGTGAATGTATGAATGTATGGATGTATGTGAATGTGAATGTATGGATTTGATTAAAAAAAAAAAATAAAAAAAAAGAACATGTTTTCATTTTATATAATACTTTAGTTACTATTGCTATAATCGCAATAACAAATAACGAATAACAAGTTTATCTACGTAACTAACTGGTGTAATTTAATACTAGTGGTTAACAAGAGTCAGACATCAAATTGAGTAATTTATACCTAAGCATATACAAATACAAATGCAAAATGTGAAATATACATTGAAAACACACACATATATGTATGCACATACCATTGCAGATTTTTGTTATATTATTTGCTTAACATGATTTTTAGTTATTCGTATAATATTTCATATGACCAAACATGTAGATAATGCTTATGCTTGTGTACACTAAGAACATAACATTCACTACACAAACAACACATTTTACACATGATTATCCTTTAACGCACAAAAAGCGAGAACAACAACAAAAGCAGGTGCATTCGAACATGTTAATTTGTTGTTCATGTTTTGTGAATTTTATTTCCTTCTTCTTCTTCTTCTTCTTCTTCTTCTTCTTCATCTTCTTCTACTTCTTTTTCATATTATTAATGGAGTTGAAATTTCATTTCATTTTATTTACTTTTCGTTTCGTGTGCGTTCACTCTTAATTTAACCTAAGGGCCAGATAAGTAGTATTAAGCTTCTTGTTACAAAGCTATTGCTATTGCTATTGCTATTGTTGATGTCTATTTGAGTCAGTGGTGTTGTTGTTTGTTTTTTGGTTTTCAAAGTGATTAGCAAGTGTTTTGAAACGATTAAATCATTTGCAAAATGTATATATCGGTTTCACTGTCTATAAATTGTTAAACAAATACTCTTTACCTGCCTGTTCACGAGCTCGTTACTATATGTATGTATATATATATATATATATTTCGCTTTAAATAGATAGGTGTAAGTAATAGGCGGTTGAACAACCGTAATCATGTGTATAAATATCATTAACATTTCGACAATCTATCCATGTCTACATGGATGGTAATCAAATGTCTTTCTATTGTTTAAAAGATTAAATCTAACATCTCGTATACACATAAATACGCTCTATCTCTCTCTCTCCCTTGTTACCTCTCTCAATTCTTGTCTTCATTACATTATTGCCCGAGGTTGTTTGATAAAAATAAAGTTTTAATTGGACTCTTAGAATATCAAAAATTATTATTATTTAAAGAGCTAAGAAAATATTTCAATAAAAAAAAAACCAATAACTTTCTTGAGGGCAAATTTTTTTTTTGTTTTCTTAGTAATCAATAGTTTTTTTTTTCTCTTTTAGAAAATAGTTTGCTATTAAATGGATTTAGAAAATAGAAGAATTCAATATAAATATAAAGCTTTTTTGTTTCTCTCCAATGTGTTACACGCCTGTGAAAATTGTTATCGAAAATTTCTCCGGCTATATAGCAAATTGTCAATTTTCACAATTTAAGAGTTTCTTTCAAAATGAAACCTCTTTCACCTGAAATCGAAGTAATCGAAGATTGCCTTCGAACTTTTAGTATACCTTCAAATAACTTTACGTTCAACTTGATGACGTCATCTTATCGTTGTGGTGTAGATTTTTTAACGCATCCGACTAGTTCCGTTGCTTTTGAGTACCAAAGGAACTCACTGCGTGAATTTTTCCTCTTTGAGGATAGCGCCAAAATAATCCACATTTGTTAATTTTTTATATTTTTGAAAATTATTGCATTAAATCAGTTGTAAATCTTATTCTTATTCATGCCTTAGCACTGCCAAATTATTACCTATTGGGAGTCACTCCAAATCCAATGTGAACATGACAATCAAGCTTGTTGCTGCTCACACAGACATACATCCGAAGTCGTCAGCATTTGTGTCTATATATGTAGAACAGCGTCTTCCTGTGAAGCCAACTGCAAAAAAAGGAATTTATGGCATGATACAGAGATTTCGCTCCAAAATTCTGAAGTGTCTTGTCTGGAAATTATTGAAAGATGGTGTAACGACATTTCGCTAATAAGGAGGCTGAGTAGGTAAGAACCGCGTCTACCACGTTCTGTGTTGACAGATCTCAGGTTCAAATCTCAGTGGCCTAGAGTTTTCTATGGTCGTAGTCAATCAAGGCTTAACACTTGGCGGTTTGGTACACACCCTTGCTAGCCTGGGTACCACTGGGTCCACTCTTAAAGCAGACAACATGAATTTTAGATCGCACTTGAATGTGCACGAAATATAAAGTTTTTTAAGAGAGAAGTTCTGTAAAGTACAGGTGCCGATCAATAACTGCAAGTGGTCTCACATTCTCAAGAGATTTTTATGTCCAGTTCCGGGTAAAATTAAGTTGAGAGTTTGATATTTTCACCTAATGTAGGTGAATTTCCCGGGAGCTTCACTTACAAAAAAAAGAAGCCAAAGGCCTTGAAATGTTAAGTCGTCATGAGCTGAAAGCTTCTATCCATTTGTTTGTTTACTGATTCATTTAATTTATTAGGAACGGACTGGCCATACAATTACATTTGCTATGCATTAAAAAGTGAGCATCAGCGTATTAGCAAACATTTTTAAAATTTCTGGATCGCCAAACAGAAATCTCTTTTTTAGGACGCTCATTAGTTTGTTAGGTGTTTTTTTACTTCTTTTTTTTTTTTTTTTCCTTCTCTTCTCGCTTCCACTGGGTGTCCTAAGCTTTGATTGAGTATTGGTTAGCAAAAAAAATTTAATGATTTTCTTGTATTTATTGTTAATATGAAAAAAAAAAAAAAAAAAAAAAACCAAAATATTGCTAATAAAGATATTGGCTGAGGGCGAATTATTTATGTACTTTTTATTTCACTTACCTCTAATGCTTTTCCCGACAACGTGTATGTTCCCTTAAACGTGTATGCATAATTTATAAGCACAAACAGGAATACAGGCGTATATTTAACTGTCTGTTTAAAATTTCAGTTTACACTTGTGTGTTGGTGTTCGCTCTTATTTGGAATAATTTTTATAGAGTTTTATGTGTATTTTTACCTTTAATAAAATTTTCATTTATCATTTTAGCGATAAAGTATTTAACTTATTTATTCGATATAAAAAAAAAAAAAAAAAAAAAACAAACACACACATAAATTTTAGGTGGGCGTTGTTTTTTTTTTTTCTTTTTTTTTTGTGAACGATATACAAAAGTATTCAGGCGCTTTTTGTTTGTGTGTTACTTATTTTCATTTTTTTTTTTTTTTTTTTCGTTTGTATTCTACTTGTTTGGCCTATGGGTTAAATATAAAAAAAATCAAACGAAACTTGTTGGTTTTGTGAAAATTGTGTTACCGGTTGTTGTTGCTGCTGCTGCTGCTGCTGCTTTTTTTCTCTTGTTGATTTTCGTTTTATTAATGTGTGAAGAGTAGGCGTTTTTATTTAGTTTCATATCAATTTGGCTTTATTTTTGTCTCAATTCTTTTGCTTTTTTTGTTTTATTTATTTAGTTCTTTTTTTTTTTTTTTTGAATGTGTGCTTGTTTGTGAATGTATAAAATTGCTGGAATTTGTATGAATAATTATTTTGTTTATTTTAAGGTTAAATTTATAATTAAGTCTGATATGCAACTTGAAATCAAATTAAATTAATGAAGTGTTAAAATGATTTGCTATACTTTTACACTCTGTTACTTTGCTATATAATAATGTAATAATAAAATTAATATTTATAATTGATTTATGTAAAATGATAATTAATTTCGATTTAACCTAACATTCACTTCCTTCCTGTAACGTTTAATCAACACGCAACCATCAGTTTCGTTACAAATAAATTTATTTTATACTCAAGCGTAAAAACAACTAAAAGTAAAAAATTCGATTTAACGTTGAATAAAAGAAAAACTATGTTATACGTAATCATATCGTATCATATAAGCTTAGTACCTAAGGACACGAGGAATTTTAAAGCACAAAACCAGCGCAACTAACTTTAAAAAGATTTCGAAAGTTTTTCCCAACGTGTGTTGTGATTATCACTAATTGAATAGTAAGACAAACTTTAATCCGATCAAAAGTCAATTTTATCTCTTTGTGCTCCTGATCTTGAAGGTATCATAATATTAAAAAAAAAAAAATTACTTCGCTATTGCCGATATCCGTATCATATATACCACCAATATCCGGTTAAAATTGGGCTATAATTCGCATAGTGTGGGCGGTTTCGCTTGTAGACCCGACCGTGTGCTGCAAAAGACTTAAAGATGAAAGTGTATTTAAAACTTCGACTACATCCAAAAAGCATGCCGCAAAGGCGGATTTCGTCCACCAAACAAGTTCCCCAAATTTTACGACAGACATCCGCGACTCGTTACTTTCCAACCTACCATCAGTTATCTTTCCCACCTTGCCTGATGTTTTCACTTTTAAATCGAACGTACACGCACGTACACATACTCCCGCGTTCCACTTCTCTTCACATCTACAGTCAGTCCTTCGCGATCATCATCGTTAACATCGCACACATATAAGAGACATTCCCTGATTGCCTGCCCGTAGATGTATAAAATGAAAAAAAAAAACGAGAAAGGACGAGTAACTAACAGCCCTAAATAGAAGTGGCGAAGCATGATTAAATAAATTTAATTTGAATTTATGTGCTGGCGTTTTTTCTGTACACTCTGTACAGTGATACAATCGAACAACATCATGTTTCTATAAAGTGTCATTTGTTCCCATTGCAGATTTTCTAAGTTGTGTCATAACATACCGTTTTTTCTATTTTGTAATTGCATTATAGTTGATTGCAAACGGTTCTAATTGAATTGATTTTACTGTATTTAGTTAACCAGCAGCAACAGAAGTTGTTTTGTGTCATTTTGTGTTTTCAGTTGCCGGTACAAAAATGGTTTAATACACTATTACACTGTTGATCGTTATTGTATGTATGTATGTATGTATGTATAGAAATTTGCCCGTTATTTCCGTAAGTGCATACGGACACCTAAAATGTTTAATTAAGTTATTTAAGTTGAGTTGGAAATTGTATTAACAGTGAATTGTTTTTTTTTTCTTATATTTCTCTCATACTTTACTTTACGCTTTAAGTATGAGGTTGGGTTGCATTCAGACATGAACAGACGTTAATTAATATCGCAATGATTTTCCTTAGTTGTAATTGTACTGTTGCGTTGTTGTAATCGATTTAAATCCAAATCAAACATAAACAACATCAAATATGTTACCAAACATCCTTTTCTGTTATACCCGTTCAATTTGCCGAAAACACTCAAAGAAAAATGATTATGAAATTTTCGAATCTTCGGACAAAACGATACTTACGCTCATGCCTTCCTCAAAGTGTTTGAACCAAAAAGGCTTCTCTCTAATCATTGTTGAATATTTTGAATAAAAAAAAAACATGGATCTAATAAGATTGATGAGAGAAATAGTCTCTTTAGTACCATTAGATTAGACGAGCCCGACTTGATGAGATGAGTTTTGATGAACTGCAATAATTTGTATTGTCGATGATTTAATAAGAAAAAGCAAAAATGAGCAGAAATTTATTTTCTTCTCGATTTTTGATTTTTGTGTTTAAACACATTTACAGAGATTTTTACTTGAGCGTTTGCCTTTCAATTTGTGTACATATGCACCTAAGGCCGTTGTTTAAGATCATCTACTAAGTCAAAGTGTTGGTCAATAGCTTAAAGCCACAACTAGCTGACTAACTGAATAGTGAAAATATGTTGTTTACTGCATTTACGGTCCGTTAATGTCTTTACATACCCGCATACACAGTCACAGTCACAGTCACATTCACAGTCAGATACAACAAAACGTAACTATGCACAGTCACCGGCAATATATTTATTTGTGCATACAAACATTTACACGCGCATCAGCATTTAACAACCGCAACAAGACCAACAGGAACATGTAAAAATTTTAGAGAAATAAATAACATAAATAACTGAATAAAATGTGATTGTATGTGTGTGTGCGTGCTTGTGTTACTCCAACATTCTCCGGTAATTGTTGTAAAGCATTGTACGGCCAAGCAAAAAAAAATAAAAAAGAAAATACACGAAAATGCGATTGCTTCGCAAATGCAAATGGTCAGCAAATGTTGAGGTAAGAGAAATAGACAACTACTTGAGCAACTACAAAAACACCAACAATGGATGAAACTCTTTAATGCAACAACAAAAAGGCTGTACAACGTTTGAAAATCATTAAAATGTTTTTATGGCTTATTTATCAAATTTAACAGATTTTGTTGTTCTTGTTCTTATTGTTGTTGTTGCTGTTGCTGTTGCTGTTGCTGTTGCTGTTGCTGTTGTTGTCGTTATTCTTTCTTTTCATGCTCTTTAACAGATATCGTTAATGTTTTAATTTATTTCACAAAGCTTGACATTTTCACGGTAGTTTCCTTTTATTTTATATGCCATTTAAACATAGTTCGCTTTGCTTAAGTCTTGTTAAGGAGTTGCCTGTAAATAACTCGTTTTTTCGGTTTGTTTCTAAGCATTTTTCAGAAATTCTTTTAAAAAAAAAAAAAAAACAACAACAACAACAACAACAACAACAACAATAAAAACAATTTGCAATAACTCTTGTTTAGGTTCTTTACCAGCTTCTCATCCTTCCCTCCACTTGGCTCCAATTACGCTATAATATCCCTTAACAAGGCATTTTAAATGTTTAGTTGAATATTTCCTTCACTTACTTAGTGACTGAACGAATGCCTGACTGGCTGGTTGGGGTTACTTATCTCTCTTGGCAACAATAACTGCTTAAACACTTTAAATATCTTTAACTACCTTTATGCACACCTAAGCATAAGCTTTGGCTTTTAACATAAATTTTCCCTTTTTATATACATAATAGATATATGCCCCCCTTCGCCTCCCCCCCTACACATACACGCATACACGTTCAAACACACACACATGTTGTACTGTATACATGCTTAACCCATTTGTTTGATAGTCAGTTTCCTGGGTTGTATTGCTTTTGCAATGATGACGATAATAATAATAATGATAATGTTGAGATGCTATTGATGATGATGATGATGATGATGATGATGATGGTGATGGTGATGATGACGATGATTTTGGTGTAATAGTGGTGTTATGTTGTTTGTATATCTCTGTTCGATCTCGCGGTTTTTCCTTAAGTTTATACAGTTGCGATTGCCGCTGCTGCTGCTGCTGCTGTTGCCGCAGTTGTTTTTTCCTTTGCATTTTTGTTTTTTTTTTTGTCTTTTTTTGTCCTCTGTTAAAGCAACTGAATTGCCAACGCCATAAAAGGTTATTAAGACGATTTGCGCCAACTTATATACTACCAGGCTGCCGTCACATCTCCGCCATAGGGATCGACAGCCAACTTAATTGTATGTGTGCTTTCGATGGATACAAGCTCTTCATATAGTTTGATAGCCAACTACATCGACCGCCAGTTCGATTTACTCAATATGCCCCGATAGTCATGTAATAAAATGTACGCTCAATTATTATATTTTATCATAGCGCGATCACGTTGTTGTTACTCGGCTGCAGTAATGCCTGCTGTTGTTTTATCGTATCTTTTTTTACGTTCTATTTTTGTTACATTCCTATTTATCTTAAATGAGTTTCGATGAGTTTGATGGCAAATTGTAAAGACAGAGTTAAAACCATGGCAGCAATAAACTAGGGCTCGTGTATGTTTATTCTTTTCTTTTCTTTTCTTTTTTTTTTGGTCTATTTTATGGTTTAATCATAAATTCTTTTTTTTTTTTTTTGTTAGTTTAGTAAGTAAATATGATCTTCAAGAATTTTGTGGTTTAAATACCATGCTTCCATACATATATATAGATGCATAAGCCAAGTTAAGTCCATTAATGAGTTAATAATATGCTAAACTTGTGTGGTTTTTATAGCATAACTGGAGCGAGAACCAATCTTCAAATATGCCTTTGATTGTTATGCCTTCTCGGCCAAAGGGTAATTTGCAAATCACTAATCATAACGACAGAAAGTGTAAATGGTCAACAATATCCCGCCTATTAAAACTTTATTGAATGAATAGCTTAAGAAAAAGAAGAAGACGAATTATCACAAGAGCCGAGAATAAAATTCAGTTCAAATAGAAAGTTTATTTAATTTCCGGGGCTTGGAATTCCTCTAACGAAGTACAAGAAAGTCTTGGAAGGGACACAGGCAAGCAAGTCACGTCACTCTTTATGCCCTGTACTTTTTCTTTATGCAAATGTCACTTCTTACATATTCCAACTTTTTTATCTTTTTTATTAACTCTTGTTTTTCTATATACTCTTAGCTTCCTACAACTTTTTTGCCAGAATGGTGCACTTCTTCGGTTTTAAAAGTAAGAAGGAATCAAAAGAAATGAATAAGAATTTATCATAATTTATGAGATTATAAATGGTTTAGACTATGCCCATCAGTCTATCTGTCCGTTCGTTAGAATGCTTCTCTATGGTTGAAAAGTTAATCGGTGCAAAAAAAAGGGAGAGAATTGTAACGGATCCTTTATTCGTACGATTGTTTATCGCCCATTGTCAAGCTTTCCAACAATTGCTCGATTGCGTTTCGTTTTAAAAGCAATTCGCAGATGGAAATTCGGTGCGTTGCATTTTCCTTTGCCCATCCAGGTGGCAGACAAATGTCAGGTCCACTTTTATGAAAATCATTCAATATTTAGTTCTGCAGCAATTTAATAGTGGTAGTAGTAGAATTGTAAAAGAAAGAAAGAGAGAGAGAGAATTATATGCCTGCTATTCTAGATCATTTATTGAGGAAAACGCTACGAAATTTTTTCCCTGTTCACATATACGTCTCTATATAAATCTCTCTATATAGCTTTTTAATTTTTTCTACAACATTGGATCGTAACAGTTATTCAGCAGATTCATGTAACAATTTGTATAAAAAATCTTTACAATAGTTCAGAAAAAAAAAAGGGGAGTATAGTAGTTTTCCAAACTATTCGAAACTGTTTGTGGAGAAAGCTTTTCTTAAAGTGCACCGTGGCAGACATATCGAAAACTTTGTCTCATTGTCGTTTTATATGCAAGCATAAACCAACTGAATACCAAGTCTTGTCAAACACATTTCTTCGCATTCATACTCTTATTCTTCATATCATTTTACTACCAAACTTTGCTTTTGTAAAAAACAACATAAAAAATTTATTGTTTCAAGTTTTTTTTTTTTTTTTTTTTTTTCGTAATTTTTAAATAGTTTCCAAGTATTTATGTAAATTCGTTTATATCGGCGTTAAAATCTCATTTTTATGTTTAATAATAATCCCCAAGAACGTCGTTCTTATATAAAAAGAAAAAAAAAAAAATTAATTAATTAAAAAAAAAAGAAACACAAATATTTTGACTGGCAAAACACACAACTAAAAGAGAATTATAACTAAGTTAAAATCTATGATCTTGATAAATGATTTCATTTAGAAGCGAAAAAGGCAGCCCATCACTTTATAAAGTTATGTATGATAAAAGCGATCATAAATTATAATAAAACGCTAAGAAAAGAATTATGTGTGAAAGTCGTTTAGGTCAAATCTAAAGAAATCCATTACAAAATGATTTAATGCTCAAAACAAATTCATATTCATTAGGCAAGTCTAGTGTGTAATTCAACTCCCTTCGCAAACACTAAAATGATGATATGATGTAAAAAAGCTTTTTATTAGTATTACATATTTATTTATATAATTGCGTGTATAATCCAAATTTTTTGTACTTAATTTTGAACAAAATTTATAAGAGTTTATATAAGCATTCATAGGTTGAACGATAACTGCTTGCAGTATACAGAGCTTAAAAGTTTAGAGTTTCTGGAAACTTAACAGTAACTGCTCTTCTTTAAAATTACTTCGATTAATTACGGGACCACTGATCAGAAAGCTGGTAGAGCTGCGATATTAGAAAGTAGATCGAAATTTTATCGACAATTGGCAAATCGTTCCAAAAAATTCATATTTTTCGCCGACATGCTCGCCCAAGAACGTTTAAGCATCTTTAAGACGTTAGTTCTTTTGCTCATCAGATCAAAAATTGTTGGCAACCGCATTGTCACTTATGCACTTTCGTTTTGATACAGGCATTCACTTGCAAGCCCTTGCACAAGAACACATCCCTCCTCCTTGTGTTTGGGTGTATATAACAATAAGGGAAAATAAAGCATTCTTCTGAAGAAAAATCTTCCCGCAAAGAAAGCCAGCTTTGACGAACAAGCCTTAACCTTAAAGCAAAATTGTTCCCAACAAGTAGCCGTCCTTGACAAAAGTACGTTTTTAACAGAAAAACATTCTAAAGAAAGAATAAATTAAAGAAAGAATGATCGGGAAGTTTTATAGTCGAGAGTTAAACTTAAAAAACTAGGTCTAACGGTTCCTGGAATTGCCCGCTTGTCTATATTTATTTCTTTTTTACTTACACAAAAAATATACGCGAACAATAATTGCTGTTTTATTCATTAAATGAAACATGGACAGATGGACGGTTAAGCTTATTTTATCCATTCGCTATTACAACTCTATAGTTATGATAATAGAGGAAATAAATCCTCATATGCAACTGCTTTGATGTATGAGGACTTACTTCCTTGAGACATCATACCCTTTTAGCTCACGCTTATGCAGGAACTTGAATTACAGTAATTTTCATAATTGTTTCTATTAAAGTTTCCATAAAAAGCTTCGACAGGATGTAGTTTGAAGCACGCCTGCTAAACGTAAAAGCAAACATTTCCACTACGTACATCCACAAGTATATCTTTTTATTGAATGCTATTTAACTTTCATCAATGAAAGCGATAAATTTACTTTTATTTCAATTTCAATATTTCAATAATAAAATAAATGGTGAGCGTGTGAGTATAAGCGGTTAGTAACTCTTAAGTTGCATCTAAACGTAGTGTTGAGTTAATCAATCTATTAATTTTTTTTTTTTTTTTTTTTTTTTTTGCTTTAGCCGCAAACATTCGCAAACTGTTGCGCCTTACGAGTAGTTGAAGCACTAGCAGTAGTAGTGGTGGTAGTGGTAGTAGTAAAGGATATAAAACCTTAACAAATGTGTACACATTTATAAGAAATCATTGTTGATGTATATCCCGCTGCTTTGAAAATTTTATATAAATTATCTTTAACGTACTGTATATAATTTATGTGTGACCTTAAAAGATGCTTGAAAATATGAATGCAGTAGTGAAGTAAAAGAAACACAGAAAGCCAGCCACAATAACTAAAGTAATCATAGTTTATGCGTATAGTTAACCAAGTTAACCAAACTTGTTGTTGTTGTTGTTGTTAGTGTTCTTGTTTACATTGCTCAGTCATTTAAACATAAACATAAACATAAAGAATAACTGTAGACGGTATGACGATTAAATTTTCAATGCTCGCTCACACACGAAAATAGTAAATTTTAATCTAAGAATAATTCAATAATAAAGTTGAAAAGTTGAGTTTAAGCGGCAGCGGCACATATAAATATCCCGGTATACGTGCTAAAAATGAAAAGCTGAATTGTATGAATAGACAGACAGACAGACAGACAGAAAGACAGAAAGACAGAAAGATAAAAAGATATATATACATACATACGGATAGACACTACTTGGGGTACTAACGAAAAACAGTAGTAGTTAGTTGAACTACTGAAGCTTGACTTTGTAGCAAAAGTTTACATATGTTTACACACAAAAACTGTAAATTTATACAAAAATGCACACGCGTCCACATACACACACACACATACACACACACGCATAAAGGCATACGAAAGTATATAGAAAATAAAGTTTTTTATATTTTGCTCTACAAAAATTTGTAAGCAAATGCTCCCTTTATTCTTGTATTTGTAAAAATGTATCCGAAAAAAAGAAAAAAATGCTTGTTTCTGTTTGTAGTTATTCGACTACCAACTAAGACTATTACTTTTGTTGTTGTTATTGCTATGGTTGCTATTACTACTTGTAGTTGCTGTGTGTGTGTGTGTGTGTGAATACATATGCCGAAGCAAATTATTCAAATTTTTTGGTGTTGCTTTGTATAATATTGCGCCACATATGCATCTATCTGCCTACATAGGTAGGCAAGCAGGCAGGCAGGCAGGCAGGCAGGCAGGCAGGCATGCATGATTTCTTTTCTTTTCGTTTTATTTGTATTTGATGTTCATATTCCGGCTTCTGTTATTGCTTTAATATCTCTTTGGGTGATGTGTGGTGAAGGGGAAGAGAAGTGGGGAAGAGGGGAAGGGGCGAGGGGTGAGAAGAAGGGATTTTGATTTAAGCTTTGGTGTGTGCTTTTTGTTGTAATTTTGTTTTTCTTTCACTTTACAAAAGAATCTTTTTATTCCGCTTGTTCTTATGCACCCGCTTTATTTTTATCTTCTTATTCTATGAATTTTTTTTTTGTTATGCATTTCCAGTTTTTAACGGTGTCATTTTTCAATACTCACTATCTGTTTTGTTTGTCTTGTTTAGTTTGCTGCTCTGCCTTGTAATATTGTACGCTTCGTTGAATTTGGTATATCTATGGTTAATATATATATAATGGATAGTTGCAGAGATATAGAGAGTTACACATATGCATATGGTATATATGCGCTGAAGAGTAAAGTATTGAGATAAATGGGGAAATGACTTTATAACTTCTTTTGTAAGAGGGTGCAAAAGTTCCTGTTATTGTGCTTGTTTAGTCATTGTAATAATTGTTGTTGTTATGGTTGTTTCATTTGTTTGTTTGTTTGCTTTTTTTCAAGTTCGGTTTTGCCTTTGACTCCATGATATCATGGAGGTGTGTATATGATTAGTAGATTTGGTTTTGCTTTTTTTGTTTTGTTTGCAAACACGCCCATATTGAATGCATGAATGCAAGCCTACTTACTAATAACTCAATTTGTTGCGTACACAATTTAGTTCATAAGTTGATTTAATAATTTTTTCTTTTTTTTTTTTTCCCCAATTAATTACATTGATTACATAAGTTACCCCGAAGTTACCCTGAAACTTGAAATGTGCAATTTTTTAAGCATTTCGTATGCTATGAACTTATTACTATTATTATCGTTTGATTTTCTTGTTTGCATTATTTTGCTTAATTGCAGTGGTTGACTAAAGCAATAATTTGTATTTGTTGTTTTCCGTTTTGGTTGTTTTTTTGGAGAATACGCCATCAAAAGCTAATAAATGACGTGCTCATAGTCACCCTAGCGCAGCCCAATTTATTTTAACATATAATTTAGGTATTAAGGCTTCTTTTTCAAAAAAAACATAAATTGATTAACAGCTTTTTTCCATCTGCTCTATATACTGTGCGTAGCGACAGGGGTCCACGTTAGTTGGCCAATTTTAAAAGGGCTTAATGCAATCTAATTAAAGTATAACATGTGAATGTGTGTGAACCAGCCTTGTAATAATCCTTTTTACCATCCGATCAATAATCAATACAATCAAACATACATGCAATTAGTTCGCTCTTAAGAAGATTGTTGCCAGTCAATGGGTGCAGGTTTTCTTTCTCCTTCTCTATCGTATGTTCCTAGGATTCTCCTTTTCGCCATGGTCCCATGGATCCCATAAGACTCATTTTCTTGTGACTGGGATTATATTGCATTTTATTATTTAGCATTAGCTGGTATTCCCTGCATAGTTAACAATTAACAAATTTTTTTTGTCACAAAGGCAAGCTGGCTTTATACCCATTACCTTTTCGCTGATCATTATTCCGACGTAATTAGCATGAATTGTTTATTAAAATCATGACAGACACGATAAACATATCATAGCGAAAATAAATCTCGACACAAAATAAATAAATAAATCTCTAAAGAAAAATAAAAAATTTAAAGTTAAACTTGTTTATACTAAACTTCTCATAAATAATAGTCATAAGTGCTTTGTGTTAGCTTAAAAAAAGCAAAAAAAAAAAAAGGAAAAAAAAAAAATGGAAAAAGCAAACCTTAAATAGCAGCCACACACTCTCATAAATTTCCGCAGCTAATTAATGTGTGTTATGACATTTTTATGCACATTTTTTTTTTTTTTAATTTTTATTGAATTTGTTAAATAAAACGTATACGCACACCTACGTGCAAGCACATCTGCACAAGCATATATAATATATGTGTATATGCTTATGTGGAAGTTAATATAAGTCATTTTGCGTTGGTAAAGTTTCACAGATTTGAAAACATTTAATACAACACACCATAAATTTATGATGCTGTCAAGCATAAAAGCTCCAACACTTATGATGCTTGTTAATGTTGTTTTCTGTACGTGTACGCTTTCGTGTTATGGATGGTTTGTACAAGTATTTACGTATTAGCCAAAGTACACATGGTTTAGCTTGCGTGAAAAGCACCTGCTACTAAAAACAAAACCAACAGAATGAAAAAAATTTACAAAAAAAAAAAATGCACAAACTTAGCTCTGTGGTAATTAAAAAAAATCTTTTTTTTCACAATTTATTCCACGCCATAACCCCTAGAATGCAATGAAATTTCAGGTTCTTGAAAAATCGTGTAAACATTAAAAAATATTTTTATTTTTATTTTTTTGTATTTTTTTTTTTTTACATTTTTTTCTATGTATCACATATACTTATGTACGTACATTTGCATATACGTATGTAAGCAAAGTATGTTTGTGTGTGTGTGTGTGTGTGTGTGTGTGTGGATTTAAAAATATTAAGCTACTGGCGTTTTTTACGCTATTTGCTATTGTTTCGTTTAAGGTCAGTTTTAGGTTCTTTTCTGTGTTAACAACTACATGAGCGAAACATTATTCCAAAGCGGTTTTGTGGATACACTTTTTCTTTTTTTTTTTTTTTATCCCTGTTGTTTTATTGTCTGTGTGTTCTTTTGGTTTATGGCTTGAGGCTTGACAGTGTATTGCAGGATGTGTAAACCTTTTCATGATTTCATTGTCTCTACTTCTTCAGCTAAGCGAATTTTGCTATCCAAGCAGTGGGTACATATGTAACCAACTAAGTTTTCTACGTTAAGGCAACAAGCAACAACAAGTGTAAATTCAATGCATGCATGTGTATGAGTACGCGTGCAATAAAAGCAAAAGAAAAACTTGTAGTTGTTTAGTGTCTCAACGGGTGTGCGTAAGTATGTAGCAGTATATAGCATTGTTTTTTTTGGTTAACAATCAACCATTGGTGGCAGGGTGTTGCTTAAAATTTCTTTCCCTACTTTATTGTTATTGTTGTGTTGGTATTTTTTTTATTCATTTACACAAAGTTTTCTTTTCGTTTATTGTTGTTAGTAGCATGTTTTTTTTTTTTTTTGTTTCTTCCGTTTTTCACTTGTTTTACTTATCTTTTATAAAATCATTTGCATTTTAAGTATTCTTCGTTATTCATACACACGTATAAACGTAACTAACTTATTACACACTGCACAACAACATAACACACACTCTTCTTGCATTCATTCATTCATTCATTTATTCATTCATTCATTCACTTACTCACTCACTTTCATCATTGCCAACACAAGCCGAGTCACATCTCTATGCTGTAGTTTAAATGTTATGATGATTATGTTGCGTTTGTGTATTGTGTTTGTGTGCTGCATACTGTGTTTGTTATATCTGATTTCTTATTATGTGTGGCATTTTCGGTTTATGATTTATTGCCAAATTTCTCGAGAGTGTCGGCTGTATCTTCCGTTACATTCGCGCCATCATTTGCCTATTTTGCTCTATGTTTGCATTTTCATGGCGTTTGAACATTAATACTCGTTCACTCGTTCATTCCGCCATATTGTGTGTATTCTTTGCGTATTCTGTGCATTCTGTCTCTTTGCTTGCTTATCCTTGTTAAAGAAATAATAAAAAACAAAAAAAAAAAAAAAAATAGTTCTTTTGTCTTTCTATGGAAAGTTGACTAACTAACTGCATAACCTAAGTATAAACAATTTGGTTGGATCTCGTTACCGAGTTGCTTTCCTACTTAACTTTACGCTCACTCACTCTATTTTATATCTATCTGCATGTCTGTCTGTCTGTCCGTCTGTCTGTCTGTCTTTCTATCTTTCTTAAACCCCTACTTTATTTCCTTTCCTCGAAGATTTATGACTTTGAAGGCAGTGTCGTGTTGTAAAAGTGTTTAAAAGCTAATGAATTTAATTAATGTTATTTAACTGTGAGTTTGTGTTATAGAATTCTAAATTATGATTATTTCGCTTAGCGAAGAGGGCGGCAATAAGAAACTTTATGAATAAAGAGTTGTTTACCTTAATGAAAGGTAAAATTTTCCTAAGAAGTCTCTTTTTTTTCTTTATCTAAAGCGAACGCTTGAGAACATTTTTATTTGCATTTTTATGTCTACATTCCCTTTTAAATATGATATATAGTCAGTCTGTGCCTCATTTGAAGTATAGTAAGTTTTTTTTTTTTTAGACATTTTCGCTTTTATTTGTCCAGTTAGTTTTAATTAAATTACTTTTCAAAGAAAATATTCTTCAGATGCTAGGCATACATCCACCGTAAGTCGATGTTAGACATGACCGCCTGTCGCTTTATCTGGTTAGTAATACTTTCTAGAATATTTATTGTAATTACACTTCAAGTGACACTTCAAGGTGCATTCATTATTCATATTAATTGCTCGTTTTGATATTTAAGCGAGTGCTGTTGTGACCGATTGCTTATCATGTCAGCTAGACCGTATTTCCTTTTCATTGTTTTTATAAGTTTGCGTCAAATTTGTTAGGCCAGGTCCGGCCGTAGCCGCAATGAAATTCTCCAGCTATCAAGTTTTCAAGTTGCGAAAACCACAAAACAAATTAAATGCTTGTGACTGCCTTGTGACTTTTATTGTGTTTGTGATGTCGCTCAGCTATACCAAATATGTAGATATTCAACTGGAATTTGTCCACAGATGGATGGCCTTAGCTGACAATGTGATCGGAATCTGACAAAGATTTTCAACTCGCACAACAATACAAGTTCTCTACAGGACCATAGTTTCTAATTGCATTAAATACAAGTTCTCTACAGCACCATAGTTTCTAATTGCATTAAATACAAGTTCTCTACAGCACCATAGTTTCTAATTGCATTAA
>KK502532.1:134321-146047 GCA_000688735.1 Glossina austeni | reverse complement strand
TTTTTTTTTTTTTTCTGACAGTTGAAAAACTTTTCTCTATTCCCTCTCTTTCTTTTAGCCTTTCTCTCTCCCTTACCTATAATTGTAGCTTCGCTTTACGTTTTCTGTTTACCGACACAACAACAGTTGGATTTTTCTTTTTTTTAGCGGTATACATAGTATTTTGTTGGTGCTAATAGTTAAATAGTTTCACTGCAGAAATATTCTTTTGTTGTGGGTATAACATTGAATCGATGCGCTTTAATAAAGAGTATGGCACCGTATAAAGAAGGGGTGAAGAAAAGTGGAACGAATCTGAACAAATTTCGTTCAACTGGTGAGAGGAAAGAAATGTAATTTTCTATTTATCAACACAATAGATGTTTGCTTTAGATGGGTAAGCCCGAGTCATACATAGCCCGGTATGAGATTTCATGTAGATTTGACGACGCTTCCAGTTCTTCTGTTTTTCTCTTTATTATTAGTTGATGTTTTTTTTTTTTCTTTTATTTTTTTTTTTATTTTTTATTATAAATGGAATGTGGCTAAAATCGTGACGTGTTTTATTTTAAGTTAATGCCATTACCGCAGCTGTTGCTGTTGTTGCTGTTGTTGCTGTTATTGTTATCGCATTCGTAGTAGTGTGTGATTTTTACCTTTCATTCATTTTAAAGTGTTTTATTGTTAGAAGAATTTCTTTTTTTTTTCCATTTGTATGAAAAGTAGGTGGTATAAGTTTACTTACATGGTGGTGGTGGAATGAAGAGAAGAAGAAGGGCGACTGGGGGACTGTCTTGAAAGCGTTCCTTTTTCAATGCGCTGAAGTTTCTACGATTTGATACTTGATTGGAGAGAAGCGGTAGTAGTTGTGTGTGTGTGTGTGTGTGTGTGTGTGTGTGTGTGTGTGTGTGTGCAAGCATAACTTTACCTAATGTGTATCTTTTCTGGTGAAAAGCAGTTTTTAGTTTAGTTTGTTTACTTAAATTGTTGGAATGTAACAGTAAAGAGCACTGTTCGTCGTTTGACCTTTTTGACACTTGACATGCAATGCAAAGAATGTTTTTGCAGAAAAAAAAAAAAAAGGAAGAAATGGTGAAAGGTTTATGTTGTGCTAGTGGTTTCACAGCAAAAGCGAAAACCCTTTTGACCTTGACGGAGAAAATATCAGCGTAATTGGAAACTATACAAGCAGAGAGAAAAATATAATAAAAACTAACTGAGATAATATTGCGGAGGGTAGCTTCAAATTTTTCTCGCCATAATGTAAATGCTTTTTAATGTTCTACTTGAAAAATTTAGTAAATTTTTATAAGTTTTGACAATTTAAGAACACTGCTTGTTTATACCAGGCTTAGTTAAAAATTTGTTGTTTGCCCGTATAAGGTGATATGAAGACATAACAGATTTATGTCAAAACTTTATGATTTTCGATAGCGCGCAAATCTCGATACTTCGGCTTATGACAACCAAACTTCATGGCCATCTAGAGTCTATATAACGAATTGAACTATAAGGATAGGTTTCTGCAATCTAAATTTATGGAAGTCCGCTCAACTGCAAAAAATTCTAAAGGCGGATTATTGCTTCGCACTGTCATAACTTTCATTATCCAATTTCGCAACCAGAATCGAGGAATGTAATGAAAGGGCGTCTAGTCTGAAATCTTCAAATTTCAAAAAAGCTGTTGTTAAACCGTTTTTGTTTGCTCCATGGTATAGGTATAGGATAGTGCTTCTGTCCTATATTCATGAAGCATGGTTATCTGTTATGGACGTATATCACATCCGGTCTAGCTCGCCGTTCTTTTCTTAATTTTTACATTCAATCAGTCCAAGAATGCCATTCTATATTCGCTATTGATCCCTTGTGACTTTTATAACCAGCCGATAAATATTATACGATGTGCAGCCCAAAATATGGACTTTACGCCCTTTTCAAGCGACTTTTGGCTTTTCGGTTACTTTGGGCCGCTCTGGATTTCCATTCGGCTGATTGTCAACTTGACTTTGAAGTGCAGTGATAAGCCCAGGCTTCCTCCACGATCACATGTCGCATGAAGACCTCGTTTTTATTTCGCCTAAACAGCCCAAACGCTCGGTAGTTTTTGATGCGTTGCGAATAAACGCGGCCCCCATTCCGAACAGAGCTTTCTTGCGGATAAATTTTCATGCGAAATAGTAAATAAACTACCTTTTCATGTCATTAAACTGTCAGCTATCTCATGCAGCTTCGTTTTTGGATTTTTTTTATATTTTCTGAAGCAAGTGCCGAGTTCGCCTAAAAAGAGCCTAAACGATTTAGTTTAGATTTAACAAATCTCCTACAAATTTACTTTTTTGACAGACAAGAGTTAAAACCAAATCCAAATCTTTGCATCCTTTCGTAAACAACAAAAGTAGCATCACTAAAAATTTCCTTGACTAAAGGACGGAATATCGGTTTAATTAATTTTTTAATCTGGCCTTGCGAAAAGGTTGCCCTTTTTGAAAATATTAAGGCTACAATGACAATTTTCCCCATTGATAGAGCGACCGGCGACAATTCATCGTTGATGGTTAAATACTTGAATATGTGAGTGAATCGCTACAAAATAATAATTTATTTGCCCTTGGGGTCCATTTTCGGACAAGGAACTCTGGACCCTGCCGTACGTATACTTAATTCGCCATGTGCTCGATGCAAGTGCCGGCCAATCAAAAGCACTTCGACAATCTATAAAATATATTTTGACACTCTTAACAATTTTTTTTTTCTCATTTAGTATTAAAATATACGCCATTTTGTTGGCTATTACTTGCTAATATTAAGAAATTATTAAAATTTGCTTGTGAGAATCTTTGTGTGGAAATCTCTTTAAGCGTTTTTTTTTTTTTTTTTAATTTCTAGTTATGTTTATAAAATATCGCCTTAATGTCTCATAAACCAAAAATCCTTCCAAAAAAAGTTATTTTGTGTTTTTTTGGGTGTTTTGTTTCAATTTTTACATTTTAATGTAAAATAAATAACGAAACTAAACAAAATTTTCACATCTTTATTTTCACAGATTCCTAATATGACGTTAACTATGCCAACGCACGAAAACGGTGGATTTAACTCCTCTAGCATGTCGTCAGCAACAGCTATGACAACGGTGGCGTTGTCATCGTCATCACAGTCATTATTACCGTCAACAACAATGTCTTCTAATACACCGCCCGTCTCGTCATCTGCAGCAGTATCAGCTACGGCACCAACGTCGGCATTAGCGGCATCAACGCCATCTGGTGCGACAACATCGTCATCATCGTTAACCACGGATACCGTCAACAATAGCATACCTGCAGCTTTAAGTTCGTTTACATGTTTGCATCACAAGCGTTTTATGGATTCGCAGCAATCACATGCACAACCCATGGATACCTTAATGCTAAACAAAGGTAAGTTCTCTTTTCTGTCTGTTCTTGAATTTTTTTTTTTTTTTTTGTTGTTTCTTTTTATATTCCTATGTACATATTTAATACACGGTTGGGAATATTTAAAATAATAATTGCAGGAAGACTAAATAGTTTTTTTTTTCTTTTTTTTTTTGCTTAATTATATATCTAATAACAACGATTGCTCTGGTGTGGCATACTTTTAGGAGAGGGAAACAAAGTTTTGCTTAATTGTAAGCATTGGTCAGAGATGAGTTCTCTTGTTTTAAAAGGTGAAACAAAGTTTAACTAGAAGTTTCATTGGAACGTTAATTAAAACTTCAAATATCCCATCATTTTAAAAAATTATTCTTAACAAAGTCAGAATATATTTATCGAAAAATGTGTGTTTAAGTAGACAATTCATAAAATTTTAATGCAAATATTAAAAGAACATTTTCATGGAAAGGTTAAGTCTTTGTGACGATGCTTTGCTTCTTCAGGCAAATTAGTTGATTGAAAGACTCTTAGAGAGAAAACACTAAATAATAGAGTATTAAGTTGAAGTAACAATGTTTTAAACATGATTTCGGATCTAATTTAAATTTAATTTAATTAAATTAACCCACCTTTTCCACCTTTTTTACCTACCACTAGTTCCTTAATAATTTCAAAAAATATTAAATCCACTTTATGTCGACCTAGGAATTGATGTCAACAAATGGCTAACATAGTAGTGCAAAGAGCTAAATTTCATCACCCTAAGAAAACAAAGCAATTACGCAAATTAAGGGCAATACCTTCGCTCATATTTCTCGTCTATATTGGAGATTTATGATTGGCAACACTGATCGCGAAGTAGTAATGATCAGTAATTGTAGTCATAAAAGTGGGTCTCCTGCAACAGTAGTGCAGAGGCAAAGTTAAACTTTATAACTAGATCTACTGCGTAGATCAATTTGACCTTTTTCTCTTTTGAACTTCAAAAAAATGCTTAAAGTTCTAATATTTAGCGGCGACTATATTATATATAATACAATATATTTTTTCATGCGCATATTAATGCGTTTTTTAAGCGGTTACGATTAAATCAAGAGAAAGAAAGAAATCAAAATCAAAATTTTATATTAATTGGGAGTTCTGGGGAATATCTAGTTTCCCAATTTCTAGTCTTAACACCGCTAGCCGCTCTACAACATTCTACATGAGTAACTGAGCAGACAAAGATCCCGACTACCAGATTAGTGTTTGCGAGCTCAAACCTCAAAGCGGTAGAACATAGATCGAGCTCGTAGCTGTAGTGAGTGCCTTATTGGTCACAAGCCCCCTAGTCTGTCGCCGCTTCCTGTTCGTCTGTCTCTCCCTACTTCGTTCTGACCTTTCCCTTCTTATACCGAGAGATATCCACTAGGTGATTAGTCATAGTAAAAAAATGAACAGTTTGCAGACAGGGTTCGAAACTGGTGGAGCATATTAAGAAACGCTCTCCCCCTCGGATCGGTTGTATTTATTGCAATTCAAAGGTCGTAACGATTTGGTAAGCGTCCATTACTGCTTATAAGCTACTATCAACTCTTTTCGCGTCGCATAAACTTTCTCCCACTGTAACACAACAATAAGTATTCATGATCCTTTACCTTCAAATATAAACTCTTGGCCTGAAATTTGTAATAAAATAGACCCTGCGATCAAGTTAAGGGTAAAACAATTCTTTGTGAGAAGTTTATTGCATTTACGATGGGCTTCCAAAATATAAATATCTCCCAAACAAATTATCTTTCATTTATCTTTACTTGCCTGCTATCTGCCGAGAAAAACAATCCCCCTCTTTGCCATATCAAAAATTCCGAAAGGCTTACTTAGAGCGTAAAATATCTTAAGGCAGTGCTTGGAAGTATGTGAATCTACAATAAGAACCATTTCGGATGAAATTTGGAAAACATTTTAGAAAACCATATGACCAGCAGAAAATTTCTACAGAATTTTGTAAACAGAGTAACAGTATCATCGTAATGGTTTTAAGAAAGTAATCAGGCGAAAAATATCAACGTTGCGGTTATCGGAAGAAAAATAAGCGGAATGACTGACAATTCAAACAGCAAACAATGTTTCCTCATCCTGTCTCCTCCTTTCAAAATACAAGCGATATAATTACAGAGTCCATAGGTGACAGAATTCTAAATTTTTCGCATGTTATGAAGAGGATTATAAAAGAACACATTTATTGGAAGAACATATGACTCGAGTTTAACGCTATTCTATTCTATTTCTATATCCTGCAATATCTTCGTATGGAAATCTCATTTCACTTATACAAATTTATTTCCATTCTTAAAGTTTCTAGAATCTGATGATGATGATGATGAACACATTGAGGAAATTCATGTTTAATTAAAATAAAACATTTTTGGCTTAAATCAAATTAAGAGAGTTGAAATTAGGCAGGAGATCAGTTTTCGTTCCAATACTTGTCATTTGTTGATGAGTCCTAAGAGAATTGTTTCAGTTATAATAGCATAACCATCACTTTAGTTACCGCATTTATCATAAATTTTAATGTAAACATATTTCGTTTTAACATTTTTCAAGTCGAAATATTTGAACATTTATTTAAACGACTTTGATTAATTATTCAGGTGAAGCTTATGTTGACAATTGTTAGTAATTTGTCAAGACATGCATAAATCATTCTCAAGCTATTAGGGAATTTATTCACCTTTATTTTTGAAAAATTCAACCTAATCTTACTAAAAGCATTTTCTTTATTTTCAATACCTGTTTACCGATAGCAACAAATCAACTAATTTGAGGATTCAAGATCTTCAATAAACATTAAATATTTATGAATATGTACGTGCGCACACCCCAGACTCCGTCAATATATATAAACGTGCGTACCCTTAACTCTCTAAGGAGAGTTTTATGCACACCTTTTTGAAAAACAATAACGTGCATACATAAGTAAAAAGCATTAACTGAAAAGTCCTTTTCTGCAAATAACTGAAAACATTATCCCAAGCAGCAGCAGCTTACACGCTAAAAAGTATTGAAACCGTATTATGCTTCAACATCTGCACATAAGTTTTGATTTGTTTCGAAAGAATACGCAGGCAATGGAAAAGTCTTTGTTTTCTTAAATCGAGGATGCTCTTATTCGGTTTGTCGCCCCTTTCAATAGACGGAAAATAAATGAAGAAAAATACAACAATAATAAAAAAATTGATTCCTTGAAAGCACACACAACGGCTGATTCATACAATAAAAAAAACAAAAAAAAGCAAAAAAGAGGAAAAAAGAGGAAAAAAAAAAGAAGCGAAAATACTATTCATTCAAGCATAAAGCCAAGTAAAAAACACCCCACTCCTCCTACCAATTTATCCAAGCAACCATTACCATTCTGCTACCGCAAACATTCATTCCTTATCCTGCCGCGTACACAATTCGCACAATGTTTATATTTATTCTGCTATTCTTGCTACTCTTTCTACTAATTTATTGTATGGAAGTATATGTGCGCGTGTATTTTATATCTGATATTTATACTCCTTCTCCCCGTTAATGTTTGCTGTCAATGTATTATTTATCGTTGAACGTTTTGATGTTTTTTTTATTTCCTTGTTTTTCCTCATTTTATACATTTTTCTTTACGCTGTTATTACTTCTTGATTTCAAGAAAATTAAATTTTTTTTCACTGCATTTGAAACTTATTTAATCACAATTTTATATTCTCTACTTTCTGCAGTCGGAAAAAAAAAAGAAGATGGCAATAACTAAAATATAAATGAATAAAACGTTTATGCTGCAAAAGTTTCAGTCACTTTGAAAAGTATGCTTCAGAGAAACTTTTAATAAATGATCCTACAAGTATGCAATGCTAGTTTGAAATGGAAAAAAAGAAAAAACGAGTAAAACTTTTCACTATCTTGTAATACTTATTTTTTCTTTGTTTGCTGAATTCTCAAAAATCTATCTATCTCTAGCTTAAATCAAAATAAAGAGCAAAAAAAAAAAAAGGCAAAAAAAAAATAACAAAAAAAGTTTTTAGAGTAATTAGTTTGAGACGTACCATCTGCTTATTTTAGGTATCGAAGATACCTCCTTTGTCTTTCAAAATAATTTGCTTAACGTTAACGCGAACGCATTAATAAAATCAACATATTTGTGTCTTCATAAATACAATGAAAATATAGCGCATACTTCAAGAGACGGAGAGAAAACGTGAAAGAATAACAAAATGTTAATTAAAACTCCTTGGACAGTCTAAGAACTCGGCTTAAGTGCTCTTATATCGCGTAGACTTGTGTTAAAACGACTTTCATAAATAAAGTTTCACTACTTGAAGCAATAAAAAAAAAAAAAAAAAAAAATGTTTAAGAAAAGTTTTTTAAAAATTTTTTTTTTTTTTTTTTTTTTTTTTTTTTTTTTTTTTTTTTTTTTTTGCAAATCTCTTTTCTGCAGCATATTTTTTGGCTGCCATATCCTCGTGCATTCTCTAGTTTATGTATCCCGTCTATTGTTTAAACGTTTATCATTTCATCCTTTCGTTTTTTTTTTCATTTTTAAATTATCTTTTGTTATACATCCTTGCATTTGCGCACTAGTGATTTCGTTAAAGAAATGGGGAGAAAAAGTTGGAAAAATTGCAACATTGCACACTTTTTAGCTGTGTTGCATGTATACACACAGAATATTTTTTCATGCTCTGTCACTTATATTTCTGCCATATTTTTCTAGAAGCTTATATTGTTTGTTTAGTTTTTCAATTGTTTCTCTACATATATATACATATATACATATATACATATATACATATATACATATATATATATATGCATATAAATAAATATATTTAAATTAGACTTATTCTAAAGAAGAGAAGTTCCTTGAAACTATTTATGCAGAGGTTTATAACTTTATTTCCTTCCTTTTCACTTAAATAAAAATTACAAAATTAAATAATCACTTAGTTTGATAAAATGTTTCAAATGTGAAAATTACAAAATTTAATTTGAAGTTAGAATAATTAAAAAAATATATAAGCAAAAAGAGAGTGCAAGCAATTAAAATAACATGGGCGTACTATCACTATGGAAAACAAGTGCCTTTAAACTAAACAACTTTTTATAGGTTTATAGGTATATTTTTGTTCACGAGCTCACAACTGCATCGATAAGTGTATTGTTTGTTTTTTTGCGGTCTTGTTTTTCGAATCCAAAAAATGACGTTCAAGGTTCAAAAGTGGCTCAAAATTATTGCGTTGTGAATTTGGGGTTAAAACGTAACTATGGCCAGCAACTGCTTGGGGCTGAATGCTATTAGACCATTTTTTATTTGAACGAACAGACAAACAGGTGATGTCTGGGGCTGTGGCCCATGTCCTTCCTATGTTTCTGTCTCTAATAAAAGCTTCGAAAAAGTCCCCTTACAAGGATTAAAAAAAAGATTAAAAATATTAAAAAAAAAAAACCGATATCAATAACAAAATGCGGCTTTCATTGCTATGTTTTTTTTTTTTTTTTGCTTCTTTCTTTTTCTCGTGAGACTTTTCAATTTCCGAAAAAATGTTGTGCTACGCTCTCTGCAGTTCTTTTCAAATTTTTGCTAATATGGAATATCTTGTTAACACGTATAACTAAATACAATTGTAAACTAATTTCCTTTTGAGGACCTACATGTAGTGCATATAGTGAAGTTTAATTTATAAAAGTCTAGTCGAGAAATATTTATTATATTTAGTTTGCGTGCTTGTGTCTGGACAACGGCAATGAGTAAAGTAGTAGACATGTTACTTAAATTGCCAAGAAAAATTGCTGCAATAAATCCCATTTCCTTTCCATTATATCCATAATTCCAACAACAGCAATAATCGCAAGAACAAGACCAGCAAATATATAATTTGCCTGAAGACAATGTATTTTCTTGTCGAAAGTTTCATACGCATTCCAACAATCAAAATCATCATTATCGTTGTTATTATTATTACTATTATCAGCATTTTATGACTTGTCTTGAATGTCAAATTGTCAACACGGGGTCTTTGTCATGGACTTGGAGTATTAAGGTGGCTTAGCCAAGCCGGTAACAATAGTAGCAATAATAATAATAGTGCCACAATAGTTGCAGACTAACAAACGGAAATTACATTTCAAATAACACTAATACTCATTCAAATATAAATGCAAGCAACACATACATACGCACGAACATATCTAATACAATAAAATAATGACTGACTGACTGACTGACTGACTAACTGGCTGGCTAACTGGTTGAGGTGGTGGGCCGATAAGAGAATCGGATGGTATGGCCAAAATATCTGCTTTAGACAAATCAAAGGGGAATTCTTTTGTGTAAACCTTTAACTAATAGCTATGAAAATGTGTCATCACCAACAAAAAGAACAATAAAAAGGAAATTTTATGAATTCATTCAAGCGTAAATGCGTGCGTGCGGCAAAAAAAAAGTATTAGTCAGAAAAAAAAAAAAAAAAAGAACAAAAAAAAAATTAAAAAAAATAAAAAAAGAATGTCAGATTACGTGACAAATTTTACAAGAGCGTATTGTAGTGCAGTATATAGTATTTAATATACCGATTTTGTTGCCTTTCAACAAACAAACACTTCCATAGACCGGGTCCTTTACATATTTGCAAAGCGCGTTACAGAAATGAAATATTATCTCAGCTAAAGCAAATAGAACGTGAGATGAAAAAAATCACAGTGGAAAAGAATTCATTGTTAAATTCTTTCTTTCTATTTTTCAGTTACATACAATTCACTTGTATTTAATTTTAAACTTTGGCATCATCAAGTAAGCAGACAATGTTGTCTCCTGTATTGTTTATTTTATAAACACTTATGTGTGTATATTTATTCTTGTTGCCAACTCTTCTTAGGTATACATAATAGCGCTTCTGCAGATAGCTGTATGTAATATGAGTGCTGGGCAAAATAAACTGAAAACACATTTGAAACACAATCTCAAGTATATACAATTTTTGTCTTTTGTCTTTTTTATTATCTTGGCCAAAAAAAAAAAAAACCAAAAAAAAGGAGAAGAAAAAGAAGAAAAATGATTTTACTTTAGACTCCGTTGCTCATACTGCCGAGTGAAATATGTTATGCTCAATTTATTATCTAAATAAAGTTATGTAGACACTTTTTTGGCACTCAAAAGTCTATTAAATAAATGTTTAAAGAACAATATGTCTAAGAATTAAATATAGTTTTTTTTTTTAAATTTAAAAGAAAATAGTTCTTTTTAAATTTCTATTGACAGATATGTTCACAAAATAATTTTCACACTAACTAACTTTTACACATGTAACCCACTTTCGTTCTTCTTTTTCATTCTCTGCAGACAGTGTGTTTGTATGAGTTGGTTACTGAAATTATGCAATACATTTGATTTACCATGAAACTCCCTAAAGCATGCTACATTTAATCACAAGTAAACTTATGCTCAAAGTTGAACACCTCAATAAAACTTGTTTAAGAAAGTAAAGGAAAATACTTCTACATTTTCGTTGTTGTTGCTGTTGTTTTTTTTTTTTTTTTCTTTGAAAGCACTTTTCAATATCAAAGTAAGTATTATCATTAAATAAAGTGGATTGTAAAAATTAAACTTTTTACCCGCACATAGGGAATATCAAATAGAAGAAGAACAAGAAAAGTTGCACTTGTTCCACCAATCAAGTGTAAATTTATAATGAGAATCAAAACGTAAAAGCGCCAGACTTTGATAAATTAAGAGGATATTTTTTAACAAGCTTCCATATTACCGGTGAGTTATACGCGGTAGACATAATGTTAAGGGTTAATGGTGGTAAAATGAAAATTCAACTTGATTATTATTATAATTTAATTAACTTGAATTTAAAATGTTTCTAAAAAGCAAGCAAATCAACGTGAAAAATAAAAAAAAATAAAAAATAAACTTACAGAGTATTTTCACGTTTATACGAATTGAAAGCCGTTACTAAACATTTTCAAGAGCTCTTTATATTCAGCCATATACTTAAACTTCTGTTTACCATGGCAGTCCTGTTTTCTACACAACACTTGAACGTGATTTTTTGTTAAAAAGCCTAAAAAAAAAAAAAAAAAAAAGGAAAAAATTTTCCCAATTTTACTTTCCCCGGGTTTTGGGGAAAAAAAAAAAAAAAAAAAAAGGAAAAAAAAAAAAAAAAACTAAACAAAACAAAAAGGACGAAGAAAAGGAATTGAAAAAAACCAGACGAAGACATCTACATCCATTTGCCATTTGACGAATCTTTGATACCCTCATTATCAAAAGCACCTACCAATTTATATATATATACATATATATATATATATTTATATATATATATTTAT
>KK502532.1:100719-120274 GCA_000688735.1 Glossina austeni | reverse complement strand
TGTTGAGATAAATTTTAATGCTACCCTCTCGTCTAACTTTTGTTGAAGGACCAAATGATGAACTCTTTAAAACCCAAATATCCTTACGCCACTCAAAAATACAATTTTTTTAAATTATTTTGTCCGAAAATATGATATACATATAAAGTTTTATTATATTGTAAATTTTAACACTACCTTCTCTTCTAACTTTTGTTGAAGGACCAAATGATGAACTCTTTAAATCCCAAATATTTTTACGCCATTCAAAAATACAATTTTTTTAAATTATTTTGTCCGAAAATATGATATACATATAAAGTTTTATTATATTGTAAATTTTAACACTACCTTCTCTTCTAACTTTTGTTGAAGGACCAAATGATAAACTCTTTAAAACCCAAATATTTTTACGCCATTCAAAAATACAATTTTTTTAAATTATTTTGTCCGAAAATATGATATACATATAAAGTTTTATTATATTGTAAATTTTAACACTACCTTCTCTTCTAACTTTTGTTGAAGGACCAAATGATGAACTCTTTAAAGCCCAAATATCCTTACGCCACTCAAAAATACAAATTTTTAAATTATTTTGTCCGAAAATATGATATACATATAAAGTTTTATTATATTGTAAATTTTAACACTATCTTCTCGTCTAACTTTTGTTAAAGGACCAAATGATAAACTCTTTACGCCACTCAAAAATACAATTTTTTTAATTATTTTGTCCGAAAATATGATATACATATAAAGTTTTATTATATTGTTTTTTTTTGTTTTCTTAATATGAGCTCTGTACCCGCTGTGATAATCAAGAAGAAACGAGGAAAAAGAAAGAGATAAGGATATGGAGTGGGTGCAGCGATCAAATAGTTAAAAGTGTGTAATGACAAAGCAAAGTATAAGCAACGAAGACGTAGCCGACATCATACTAATCTCGAAAGCGGAAGTAGTCATATTACTGCTTTTATCTTTTTTACGCTGCGAAAAGTTTTGAAGCAGATTAAGTTTCAGATAGTTTCGGTGCGAATAATCTTTTTGCAATTTTCACCACACCTTCGACCAAAACTTTTCACTATTATTCGAATTTGTTTGTAAGCAAAGTAAAGTCCTCCCTCAATCGTATTAAGTTTATGTATGTGCAGCAATTGCCAAGAGAGAAATAAAAGCAAAAGAAATCCCATGAGGCTTTAATGCTCAAAAATCCCCTACCTCGTTAATCATATTTTCAGACGATGGCAATAATAAATTGCAAATTGCTAAGAAATTTACACCAATTGGATATATCGGCGTTGCTGTCATCTTCGCTCGTTTTAGTTTACGCTTTCGCTGCGTCAAAAAATCGCTAGTAGATAAGAAAGGTGAAGCATTGTAAGAATGTTATCGATTAAAATACAAAAAAAAAAAAAAGTTCCGATTGGAGATTCAATCAAATTAATTTCCCTGGCTATATAATCTGAAAACTTTTTCGATATTCAGTAAATCAGGCTTTTTCAAATTTCCTGCCCAAATACTTTTTTTGCAAGCGCTTGTTCATGAAGTAATAATATTGTATAGTTTCCCACGTGTATGTCAATTATTCCTATTTTTCTACAGATACTGTGGGTTTCTTTATACATAGCAAGCACATGGAAATTCATTGTGGTTTTATGTGCTATAGTTTATACATAATGGGTAAAAAACTTCAAATTTTATGCTATTGAAAGCAACGGTGTTCTTAGTTTACGCTGTATATGGGCTATGTGCGGGCGTGTCCTTCCCCCGATTTGGTCCCTTTTCAATACCAACCTGCATGCAAGAATTTGCAATGCTTCTTCCACCTTCTTTGAAGCCGATTGCTCCATTTTTGAAGGCAGAAGGTTGTTAACGTTCACGTAGACACTCCACAGAGAGGCAGAGAAACGGACATGTCCAAGTTGGTTTAGAATTTGCGACTGATCAGGACTATATACGCCTTACGGTGTCTCTGAAGCTTCCTTCTGCGTGCTGCAAGCGTTTTGATAAAATGAATTTAGTGGTGGGGTATAAACAACAAAATACATGCATGAAAAAAAATCACCTACGCCCGCCCGGTAGAACAAAATTTAATTTTTTTTTGAAAATCTTTGCACCACAAAGTATGTACAGTTTGGACCAATGTCAAACTCAGATACCTAAGCATATCTGTCTATCCGTCCGCCAATCTACGTAATATGTGTGATAAACATTCTACTGTTCGCAAAAATGTACCTACAGGCACGCCCATCCCTTATTACATGTTTTATATTATTTTTTGTTAGCTTTGCTTTAGGGTGCAGACGATTCCGTCACAGCCAAATATAAGTTTCTTACTTGTTTCACGTGAAGTGAAAGAAGAACGCCTCTACCAAGTTATTAAATGATAAAAAGTGATAAATTTTGCATTCGATATCGCCACCGCCTTTAACTATTGAACAACAGAAGCAGTTAAATTTGCTTCCTTTGTTGCTGCCGATCTCTTTAATATATAATAAATAATGAAATCAAAGGAACATAACATTTTATATCCCGATTTCAAAAATGTTGTGTTTAACAGCCAAAAGCCAATACATAACGAATGAAAGTAATTAGAATTCGGAGGTAAATAAAGCAAAGTATTTAATGCATACTTCAAATGGTTAAAGTTTCGGGAGGGGGGTTGTAATGATATATAATATTTAGTTCAAAGGAATGACAAGCACAATAAACATTTTTTTTTTTTTTTTATATATTTTTCTGCTAATCAATGCTACAAAGTAATCAAATGGAAAACAAAACAAAATAATATTCTATTTAGAGAAACAAATACGTCAATAAATGAATAAACAAAATATTCCGTCTAACGTTCATGAACCCCTTTTTTCATATTGGCAAACGTACTTAGTTTCAACATCACTCACCGTTCACATATAATAACCATCCACTACCCGTGCACAACGTATGATTGTGAAAATGCTAAACCTAATGCAATAAGCAAATCATATTCGGTTGAAGACGAATCTTGTACACCCACCCATTATTCATATACCACGCTATGACTAATAGGATCTGTTTTCAATACCGGCTTCCGTGCAAGAGGTTTGCAAGTTTTCCAATTTCTACCACATTTGTGAAGTGAGTGAAGTCTTCATTTTTGCCACTAGAAGAGTATCAACAATACACACCACCAGATAGGAGGACGTAAGACTAAATCGACTTAGAATTTCACGCTAATCCGGAATATAAATATTTTATAGGGTCCTTGAAGCTTCTTTCTTTGTTTTGCAAACTTCATTATTATTTATTTATTTTCAGTAGCAGATGTGTCCGAATTTCTTTTTACAGTGTGATCTCAAATTTTGTTTTTTTTTTTTTGCTCTAACTTTTTAGGAAATAATTTGAGCCTTAAGAACGCGGACATTAGCTTGCTCGACCACTTTAAGTACATAAGATTTTCATAGACAACAGAATTGTATTTTCATTGGGGCCATTCTGAGGCATAATAAATTTCTTCTTAAAGATAACTTATGAAATTTATCAAATCAGACGGTCCAGGAATTTTCTGGACTGCTGGGAATAAGCTAAGCTAAGCTCAGGCATATTACGCTTTCAGTCTGAGAATTAGTACATTGTTCAAAGTTAACTGCAATTTCTTTTCCGAAATATGATAGCAAACAAGTGATGCTTTTCCTTATACTCTGTACACCTTGTGGTACAGGATACATTAAGTTTTTATGGATGTGTATAACTCCCAGAAGGACCTGACACCGATTTAGAAAGTAATTCTAAATCGATCTAAGTTTGTCCGTCCATCGGTCCATATGTCCATGTATTTTAGATTGCAACATTATTTTTGGTATTTTTTGCGTATTTTCACTCGTAGACAAACGCTATTGAAAATTCGACCATTTCTCACATAACTCTATTAAGTGAAGTGGTGTGGGGGTAATTAACGCTGAGCCCTGGCCGGGTTTCGATATAGAACTTTTCTATACAAAGTGGAATATTTTAAGGATGGGCTTATCTCTCGATCTCTCTCTCTCTCTCTATATCTCAGTTGCTTTTAAAATTTTTAATCTTCTAAGAATACACTCTTCCAGGGTTTTTCATTAGATCTATACATTATACCTTACGCCTGCATATCTTAGCTTCTGCTTGCTTTTACACCTATAAAAATTAATACATTTTTCGTTAAAGAATATAAAAATTTACTCGCCCACCAATGAAGGAACAAAATAAACATATAAAATTTAATGCCACATATATATATATAAGTTGATATGTCAGCTATATAGGCCAGAGGGGGGGGCGGGTGGGAAGTATTCGAATATTTTATAACCCGCAAATATTTTAACATGAAAAGGATACGCATAAAATATCAGCATACATGTGAACGTAAAGGGAACGTAAAGTGGAAAACACAAAAGCCACCATAAACCGTAACTGTAAATATGGAGAGTTTTTTAAAATACCATTAACTTGCTGTATGCTGTTGCTGCTCATACGTAATGCATAGGAAATAAGGAAGGAAAGGAGATACAACAAAAAGCTACGTTGACTGTCAAATAAGCAAATTTTCGGGGGTTTTTTTTTTCCTTTGTTCTTTTTTTTTTTTTTTTTTTTTCTTTGGTCGTGTGCTGACACAAACGGATATAGAAAAAGATGATTTGTATTTATATCAGTTTGCTAACCGCATAAGGCGCACCACGCAAACCGAACAAAGTAAAACATATGATATCTTATATGTATCGTAGTAAAGATTTTTATTTATGGATAACAAAATCGCAGTTTCCTTTTTACTTTATGTTGTAACGGTTGTCGCTGCTCTTGTTATATTTATTGTTCAAATTGAATTTTATTTCAACTTACGTGCGTACGTGTGTATATATATATATAAATTTCGTGCGATTTTAAAAGGAAAACTTTATTAATTAAAAAATTGTTTTTTTTTTTTTTTTTTGAGAAAATGTTTGCCATTTAATGAGGATGAGACAAACCACAAACACAATGGTCAGCAATAATAATGAAATAAAAAAAAATAAATAATATAAACAGACGAAGAAGAAAACAAGTCGCAAAGCTTGAAAATAATTACTTGAAGTATTTGCGAAAACCTTTGCGAGCGGGCTCCTCGAGTAAACAAAACAAATTACACCTGTTTGTTTAACATAAAGTCCTTGACAGTTAAAAATGGCGCAAAACGGCAAAGTTTTCAGTCGGTCTGTTGTTGTTGTTGTGGTCTATTTCATATTTTGCGACTTTTTCTTTTTTTCATTTCGGTTTTTTTTTTTGTTTTTTTTTGTATAAATACTCTGTTGCGTTAGAATTAAATAAAAGTTGGAAGTTTGATAAGCTTAGAGTTCTAGTCAGTGCAACAGACTGTATTTAAACTTTTTTATGTGACGCGACTGAAAAACAATAACGACAACATTTATAAGTTAAAGAGGAAATCCTCGCTACATTCGAATGATGAGTTTTGTTAAAAAAAATTTTTTTGCTTTCTATTTTTTTATTTATTTATTTTTATTATTTTTTTTTTTTGAAAACCCATAAAGAGGGAGAGTGATTGAAGTTAAAATTTAGACCTTTTTTTCCTTTTTTACGCATAACAATACGAAAATTCGATTCAGTAAAACATGCATGAAAAGTTAATGAAAAGTTTTGTTTTCAAACCTAAATGAAAAATTATGGTTAATTAATATTTTTTTTTGAGAGTAAATTGACAGCTGTTTCCAGTTAAAGTTTTAAGAACTAAGAAGTAGTACAACACAATTTCAATTATTAGCAAAAATCTCGTATATTAATCAAAGTTTTCGATGCCAAGAATATAAAATCACCTTACGTCATGAATTGTTCTTCATCATACTAAACCTACACATATGCATATATGCACATAAGCTCAGAGACATGAGTGTATATTTGCCTCAGTAGATAGATGACCATCAAATGAACATTACACACTGACAACACTGTGGCAAAGATAAAGTAACACAGATATGCCTCCATATATATATATATATGTATGTATATGTGTAAATACATAAGCGTATGTACGTAATAGGTAACGAGATAGATACAACATAACCAAATAAAATTGACCATTATGTGCCAACAATGTCAGTCTAAACAGTCACTCACTCACTTGCAGCAGATTCAATATATTTCCATAGTATTGTAACGATACAATAGCACCAGCAGCAGCAGCAGCAGCAGCAGCAGCAGCAGCAGCAGCAGCAGCAACAAGAACAATAACAAATAACACAACAACTTAAATGCTATACAAGAAGACCAGCAATCTATGTGCAATGAACAAACCATAAACAGTATGCTTTCCAGTAGCTGTAGTACCTCAATAGTAGTAACATAGAATCGAATGCGTAGACTTATCTATATATACGTATGTATGTAAGTGAATGAAAGAATCGAAAAGAAGACAACAGCGGACAGAGAGTGAAAATTAATGTGAATGCAAATGTGCAACGACGGCGTTGTCATTTTAACTCTATAACTTCCCATATGAAGGCATAAAACCAAAATGAACACAATCGAAATGCCATGAAAACGATTGGCGGGAAGGGAGTATCATTCGACCATAAATTACTCAAAATCAATTCAAGAATTGTTGGTCCAACAAACCAAACGCATTATTACAATGAATGAAGGTTTTGTTCAAATCAAAGGGAAAAGAGATGACTGCAAAGCTGTAAATCTATAACAATATATAATGCATATACATATATATATATATATATATATATATATATATATACGTATATATGGATGGATCTATATCTACAGCGGCAAATGTGTTAAATGTTAACCTCATGCTCTTTCCATTTAATATTATTATTCTTGTATAAAACCTATGTAAACGCATATGTATTACATTTGGACATTTTGTTTGAAGGTCTTACAAAACGTTTGATTAGTAAACTGGAAGATTTCTTAAGTTCTCAGTAGAATCGAAAATACCCTTCAGTAAAACAGTGAACTACATCTGATTATTAATATAATTTATAAAATTTTTTTCGCTATGGGATACCATGAAAACATTAACTAGGCACCATCTAATCTGACTGCTAGATAGTTGAAGCTTTGGAATTTATTAACAATTATGCTTCGGAAGCTTTTGTCTTAGAAGTACAGGGGGGAGATACATTTTTATAAACACAAATAAGTGCTAAACAAAAAAAAAAATATAAATAAAAATAATTTATAATTCGTTTTGTCCGAAAATGTAGTACACATTTTGCAAAAAGTTATTATAAACTCACATTAAATTCTTTCATGTGTGTGTTACTTGCCCACTCACAACTAGTCAGATACAAAGAGGTCGACTGTAGTAATTGATTGCAAGCAATTCGAAGTGATCTGATGTTCAATCACAAAGAAGAAGCTGCCACTTTAATAACGTAATTGTATACTTCAAAGAAGGCCGAAATATAAAAACGACTACAAAAATTAATACTCATTCATATTAATTGACACTCCTTCATATTGACGTAAATATGAGATCAGATATGAGACGTAACTGTTCAGCAACTATGGTGTTTAAACTATTCATACCCGCCCCGCTTTTTTTTAAACATACATTATATTTTGACACAAGAGAAACATTTTAAATGTAAGCCATATTACCGAACGGACTTAATTCAAGTATATGCTGTATATAGTCAAGTCAATTGCATTGTTAACCTAAGCGAAAGTTTAACGCCCGGAGAGACATACATAGTATAACCTGCCGGAAAATTTATAGACTCGAGGTGTATATGGAGAGTAATACATGTTTAACTTGTAATATCCGGAAAATTCGTAATAGGATGTGAGACGAACTATTAGATCAGTAGGCAGGCAAATTTCTAACTCGCAAATTTTTATTAACTCTAGAATTGCCGGCGTTTTGCCCACATATATATTTTTAACCTTATGGATCATTTAGACCTATGAGTTTTGCGGAGTCGCATTAATCATGAAAATGAAGCTAAGAGGTTGAAGTCGGGCATAACCGTTCCTTGATCGAGTAGGAATATGTGTTAAAAGGTGGGTGAAAAAATGGGATAGAAAAACTGAAAGCGGGTATTGAAAAATGTTTTCATATAAAGAAAAAAGTCAATCGAAAGCACTGGAATGCTTAATAATTACTTTTTTAAACTCGAAAGTCCTGAAAGGTCATATTGAATAACGTGGCAGAGAATAACACTAAATCCCGGATAGAATTTTCTCTTTTAAACAATGTTTTGAAACCAGGCTCGTGATTTCAACGGAAAATGGGAAGCTGGTTGGCAAGAATGGCAGCTGGACATATACAATAAAACCAAAGCGTATAAACCTTCTTCGAAGCTTTGGAAACAAACTGACAAAACTAATATTGGCCCTGTAACGAGTAAAATAAAATTTATTCTGTGTAAGAGGCTCCGCTTTAATAAATAACTTCCTGTTAGAATTTATTCAGAGTAAAACTTTCTAAACGTTGGTACACATACTTAGATCCTGTCTTTTAAGCATACAAATGCAAGTAAATAATCATAAACGCATTCACTACTACGTAACTTTAAAACGGTCGCAAAAGGTTATTATAACAGTTAAGTAGCAGCTAAGTCGTGGAGGGTTCTTTTAAAATCGAACGAAAATTTCTAAGGGCGTGGGGTTTTCAAAATATTTGCATGGTTTGCACTGCAGTTACTTGTTAAAGTTCCTGAGAAAATTTTAAATTATCCGGAAAAAAAGTATAAAGCTTTTTGACTTCATTACTAGATTCCTTTCAGGCGTGCAAAATGGATTAATTTTTTATTGTTGTTTGTACTAATACATGCAGTGCATCAAAAGTCAATATTCGAGGTAGGCTTAGAACTGTTTTCAATAATTATTCCATCTATGTGGTCATCTCATCTTATATATACCCTGTGGCACTTAACCGGTTATATTAAATCCGTCCCTATGTCAAACGATATACGAAATCATTTATCATCTTATTCTTCATATAACTAACTGTCTTAATAAGAAGAAGATATTCAATATTTAAATATTATAAATTCTTTTAAAAAAAATTGTCTAACCTTAGAGAAAGTATATCACAGAGGTCAGGAAGCGATTTAAATTAAATCGATTAAAAATCTAAAATACACCAAAAGTAAATTCAGATTAGAAACTTATCCGTGCATAATTCTTATGAAATTTCAAACTCAATAACAAAATTAATTCAGCTTAAAGGTTTCGAAAAGATTCGTAAAAGGTGTATACGCACATACAATACGCCTATTGACCGCAGGCAGTCACAGCTTTATACAGGGGTAGAAAATTGTTGCGGTATAGGTTTCTCTAGTAAGAGAGCAGACGTAAAATACATTTTGTTAATTGTGCACTCAATTGTGTTATACGATATTGTCTATCTGCTGTTCTGCTGTCAGTTTACGTTGTCCAGTCGAGGTATGATTCATATCCATCCATTGTAAATGGACACAAAAATTTATAAATGAATTTACATATGTAAGCATAAGCTGATATGTTTTCAAGTCTAAAAAAGAATTCATCGGTAATATTTTCACAAAAATGTCTAATAAAGGCTTTATGAAATGAAACTCGAAATTAAACATCGATAACAGTGGTGTCTGTAAACATAATGTTCACTTAAACGTTATACAAGCTAAAGGTTAATAATTCAATTCCACAACTCAACGATGAAAAACCAGCAGCAGCGAATAGTAATACATTAACTAGTATGCGAAAGTGCACTAAATGAATGTATATATGTATGCAATGTATGTAAAATATTCCATTACTCTTTACATGGCATATATGTATGTATGTAAATAGGTATGCGTTAGTCCACTCTTCACTATGCATAACTAAGTCTGCTGTGCACTCACAAGCTATTAAGGCAAGCAATCGATTATGCACAAAACCATGATAGTGTCTGGACTTTGACACAATCGCAATTGTATCTTAAGGGTACATATGTGTGTTCTTGCGTGTGTGTATATGTATGTGCGCATGTTTAAACGATAACTTTCATTATTTTCGCTTCACGAAAATGGGGGGGAAAAAAAAAACAGAAAGAAAAACGATGGAAAACAGAGGCATTTTCACACTCACTCAATGTGTCGGATGCACATTTCACATATTGCTTGCATTCACAATGATGGCGACACAATGCCGTAGAGTTGAGAATGGCGGACAAAAATTCATTATAGCCGGTCTTTGTTCAAAATAGATTGTTTCGGGCGTTAAGCGAAGTTGAAGTTATAATTGAAATTTAAACTTTTCTAGTTACGACACACTTTGAAAAATAGTTCCATTTTAAAAGAAAGAAAATTGAAACTTTTTGTTTCCACTGTCTTTGTCTCAAACACGCTCATTTAAATTCTGGCCTCATAGACATAATAACACTATTAAGCATAATTATTTCATCAACTTATATATTCCATCTGTTTGCCTGTATATTGTATATCAAAGCAGACGCCGTGGTATGGTTATAACATAGAATAAAAATTCATTTAAAAGATTCAAAATATATACAAACCACTAACTCTTAATTGGATAAAATTGCCAAATGCTGACAGAAAAAACCGACACCAGAAAAAAAAAAAAACAATAAAATACAGAGAAAATTAAATTTAATTATTAGTCGTGTGCTATGCAATCATTCCCTATCCTTCTCTCCCTACTTGTCACTCTCTCTCTTTCTTCTTTCTCTTTCTCTTTCCCTTTTTCTCTTATCCGTGTATCTACAGTGATTTTAATGTAATTAGTTTACACTCATAGTCAATGTTCCATTAAATTGCGGCAAACAACACGCATTCTACGGATAAGTGCAAATTTTTAACAATTTAATACACAATAAATTGAATGACTTTGATCATTATCAGTGCTTCAAATATGCATAATTGGATTATTTCGATTTAGTAGCCATTCATTTTGATTTTCAAATGTAATTCAACCTCGACAAATCCATAAAAATCCATGCGGCTGCGGTCATTCAGTCATAAGCATTACGGTATGACATTTAAATAATTTATTTAGAAAAATTCATAAAAATCAAATGCATTTTTCCCCTTAGCCAGCTAAGTGCTGTGTAAAAATAATTTATAAATATCGCTATTAATTTTTAAAAATCATGCAAACCCCAGTCAGAAGCATATTCAAAAAAAAAAAAAAATTATTTCATATCATCAAAAAAAAAAAAAGGAAGTCAGAGAAGAGCAACAAAGTTTAGATATAAATTCTGCTCAAAATGAGTTAAGTCACCAGTTAAAGGAGTACCTTTTGAGAAGATTTAAAAATTTACTCATAAGACACTTTTTTGCCTATGTTTTCACTATCTAATAACAAAAAAAGGAAGGCGTGGTCTTTAATTCTCATATCTAAAATAACGTCGTTGATTTCAAGAGTCCGCCATTTGATGGCGATCCAAATAGAAATTTAAAAAAAATATCTCTTCGGAAAATATCTGTTCGGAAATATGATTTGCATTTCGATTTTTTTTTTTCTTATCTAGATATGTTTACAATTTAAATCTGCATGAGGCGCCAAATAGGTAAGAATCGCGACTGCCAAGGGAATGTCCGCAGAATTCAAATTTGAGCGCGGCAGTAAAGGCCTAACACCTACCGAATAGGCACACACCCATTAGGCTGCGGCCAGCACCACCTCCCATATTTTTTCCCTTTCCCTCACTTCTTTCTGACCGTTACCACGTTATGCAAATAGGAGACATCCGCCGAGTGATTGATGAAATTAACAAAAAAAAATAAAAAATAAAAAAAAATTATTGAAATCTCACCGTTGACCACAGAGAAATAGTAAAGTTTTAGTTGAATTCGACAGTCTTACCAACTAGGCGCGGGCTTCATGACTTCCTCGGAATTCATTCATATGAATGACCTAATGCTACAATGCTTTAAATCACTCAGATTGCGATAACTTTCCGAGCACACAATTACACTTGAGTGGTTTAGTATCAAGTCAAAAACAAGGGGTTTCCTTTAACGACTTTTCATCAAACAACTATTTTTACTTTGACCAAGACTACTGACAAATTCCTCATCTTTTGGCTGAGGCAGCAAAGATATGTAGTTGGCGATGATTATGAGAAAACGGAAAAGAGAGAAAATTGAAAACTGCTTTCATTTTTAAATATTTCATATATTGTTACGTAAAATGAGTCTTCCTTTGGCATTTTAAATTTTTTCCCCATTCCTCCGGGATTCTTAAATTTCTATCTTTGGATAGATATTTTTAGGATAACGTAGACTTAATTCCCAGTTCTTCGGAAGAGATTTCTTCAGCTACACTTTTGTATAAAGAAGTTATGAACTTTTGAACAGAATCCTATTGATTTTATCATATTTAGCTGAAAAGGAGTTCATTTATTCAGGCAAAGTTTTAGAACTCATTTATAGCTTTCATGTAAATCCCTTGAATCGATTGAAATAAGACGATTGAAAAGATACCATATTCTGTATCTTCCATTTAGATATTAATTTAATTTTTTAAATTAATTTAATTTTCTTTAAACGAATTATCTAAATTTATATATAGTTTCGCTTTAAAATGCAAATTATATGTGCGTGCAATTAAAAGAGAAAAACTTTCGAAGTCTTCAATTTACTCATATTATGATTTAATATATTTTTTGATAATACCGTTATGTGGGTGGTACGAAATTTTAAGAAGGTGAAGCAACATTCCAGACTTTCAAAGAAAGTTTACAGGTTTTTTAAGAAGCTCTTGACTTATTTCGTCTTTTTCTTTCATATTCATCTTGAGAGTAAAGTGGTCAGCAACAAACGGCAAATAATTGAACATCTCAAAGCAGAAGTTCGTCAAAACATTACAGTTACTTTAAAATTCTCTGTAGAACTTTTTCACAAAGTCTGGGCAATAAATCATCAAGTATTTATTGTCACTCATAACGTATACTGTCTCTTTCTCTTTCTCTTTCTCTCTCTCTCTTTCTCTCTCTCTCTCTCTCTCTCTCTTTCTCTTTCTTTCTTTCATATAAAGAAAATATAAATTATCAAGTGCGAGAGGTTTGGTTCATAAATCCAAATACTCATGTCTTCAAGGCTTTTATTTGTGTTCAAGAATATTCTTTTCTAAATACAAAACGTTTACAAACGTGTTCGTTGAATACTAAAAATTCAATTCAATTTCTTCAACAAAAAAAATTAATTAAATTCGGTGAAAATAACTAAAAATTTTAATTGAAAAATAGTTCTAATGTTTTCACCTTTAAGCGATTTTTTAAATCCAATCAAAAGCTGTTTAAGAATTTTGAAATAAATGCAACAACCATTACAAGTACATGCCACCACAAGTATTTCCACCATTTCCCACAAACAGTTTTCGATTAACAAAAATTCCCTCATCTTGTGTTCTTTATATTTTTATTTCTCAAAAGTTAGCTGCAGTTTTTACCTGAAATGATGTTAAGNTCTTTCATATAAAGAAAATATAAATTATCAAGTGCGAGAGGTTTGGTTCATAAATCCAAATACTCATGTCTTCAAGGCTTTTATTTGTGTTCAAGAATATTCTTTTCTAAATACAAAACGTTTACAAACGTGTTCGTTGAATACTAAAAATTCAATTCAATTTCTTCAACAAAAAAAATTAATTAAATTCGGTGAAAATAACTAAAAATTTTAATTGAAAAATAGTTCTAATGTTTTCACCTTTAAGCGATTTTTTAAATCCAATCAAAAGCTGTTTAAGAATTTTGAAATAAATGCAACAACCATTACAAGTACATGCCACCACAAGTATTTCCACCATTTCCCACAAACAGTTTTCGATTAACAAAAATTCCCTCATCTTGTGTTCTTTATATTTTTATTTCTCAAAAGTTAGCTGCAGTTTTTACCTGAAATGATGTTAAGGCATGAGAAGAGTTTTGCATAACTAATTGACTGAATATTAAAGCGTATAATAAATAGTGAAGTTGAAGTGACATACTTGGTTATTATTCTTGAGAACCCATTCATAGGATGACGTTTAAGAAATATGGTTCCAATTTGATCGTATTTTAGATTACCATTATGCACCAATTTTGATGACAAAACATTAAAAACTACGTCCATAAGGAAGCTTACTTGGTCTCTTACACATTTGACCTCTTCTTCCCATATTCTATTATTCCCTTGTACCCTTACCTTATTACACTCCTAACCTCAAATCGTCTTATTCAGTCACCTTCTTGTAACCCTTTTATCCTGCTACACACCTGACGAAGCTGAGAACCAAAAAATAGACTAACACGGTCCATATTTTCCATATTTTATTCTTATGCACAAATTTCCGCTTAAAAATGTTAAAAATACAATCTTTTTTCCAAGCTTACTTCTCGTAGAAAGAGTTATATGACGACACAAGGTCGAAAATATTAGCCCCTTCGATTAAAAGTTTTTAGATTAATATCGTATGTCGTATGTTTAGCATTTTTCAAGGACAAAAGATTGCAACAGCTCCTTTACAAGAAGGCGCTATATGGGTAGTAGTAGTAGTAGTAGTAGTAGTAGTAGATTCAATCCACCACTTCCAACAGCGTTCATTTTTGAGCCAAAATATGTCAATGTATCACATTTCGGCAAAAAAATCTAAAAAGCGTTGGCCTGTAGAGTACACGCAATCGTGCAGACAAACATGGGGATTAACATACAAGTTTAAATCGAGTTGGAAAATGGTTACGAATCGATCGGTATAATATAAGGTGGACTTATTGGAAATCCTTCTATGCTATTCACACACATCCATACATACAAAATCAACACCGTAAGATTGTAAAAATTGGAAATGTAAAGCATATTTTCGGACATATTACATAGGGAATAAGGAAATTGACAAAGAATCATGCATAGATAAATCTAAAACACAAATTTTTCAGAAGCATTGTTCCGCTTAAATGATTCCGCTATATAATGTCACATCTTATTAACTAGAAGCCAGCATTTACTTGTTTTTATGTTGGAAATCATAAAAAATTTTGCAATATTAATATTCTAAACATTCTAAAAAAATAAAGTGCACCCAGCATAATCAACTTCATATTTACCACACATGCTCAGTTGTTTCCATTTCAAAATTGGGGAGAAAACAATGCACATAAACACATTGTTTTAAACTTGTTGGTAAACTTTCTCTAAACTCGACTGCAGACTAATCACAAAATTAAAACAAAAAAAAAACAAAAAAAACAAAAAAAACAAACAAACAGTTCAAAGCATATTCTATTACAAAAACATTTATAAAAAACTTTGTTGAAAAAAAAATAAATGTGAAAGTTTTACTTTATCATCGCATATACAAACAAGCCCGTAACATACAAATGTAAAAAAAAAAAATAATAATAATAAAAATTAAAACTTTTTACTTTGCTCTGCCTTTTCCCTAACCATATATATATATATATATATAAAGCATTTTCGTTTTGCGAGTCTGGGAGAAAGAAAATGCATTCATTAAAAAGGTTAAACCAACCACAAATAAATTGAGCACTTTTAACTCATCCACACCATACGCATAACATACATAAATACACGCACTCTTATGCAATAAAAAAGGAGGACTCTGTAACATGCTGTGAGATGTTACAAATATGTATAATAACCACAATAGTCAACGACCACAGCAAAAACAACAGCAACAGCAATAGCAATGAAAGCAAAAACAACAAACAACATCAAGGTTAGATTGCTTACATATTGTTTTAATGTTTTATTTTTTACTTTTGTTTATTATAATGAGCATTAAAATAAGCAAAAATAAAAAAATAAAAAAAAACAAAACAACAAGGAAAAGAAAAATATATAATATTTTATACATTGTAATAAAAATCGAAAGAAAAGGATAATTATAAAATTATGTACTCTTTCAAGTGGAGATATTAAGTAAAATGTTAAGTACATGTGTCTGGGTGGGCGTCTGATTATATGCGCTCCCACAAGTATGCGCACTTTAGCAAAAAAAAGTTGAACAAAATCTGTTTGGTTAAGAACTCATGTTGTATTTGCGGTTTCAGTTTCTCTTCCTCTTTCTCTGCACGCAATACACATTAAATGGTTGATTATCTTCCTTTACATCGTTATCTCTACCTACCTGTCCTCACACTTTTACATATACACATATTGTATATATATATATGGGTGTCTGTCTGTCTGTCTGTATGTCTGTCTGTGTGTGTATACATGAATTTTTGTATGCATATATTTATGTGTGTACGTATTTTGCATATATTTATTATACGCTCAAAGAAAAGTAAAGGAAAAAGGATTTTCTCCATACAAACATATATTGTGTTTGTCTATGTTTTTAACCCTCTTTATTGAAAACAAAACCAAATTACAAAAGGTTATAATGCTGATGTTTACAAAATGGATTTGTATTGAAGAGTTGATTTTGAAACGATACTAGAAAAAAAAAAAACAATATTCAAACAAAGTCATTATATTAATGGCGTATCTTAAATTTAAATGAGGTAATTTTTGTTAAAATTCTATTCAAACCATAAAAAAAATGGAATTGGGAACTCTCTCTTTCGCCTTTGATTGTTAAACAACTTTAGGATAATAAAAACATCTAAACTGATGTTATATTTCAAAGTTTATTTTTATGTGAAATAAATTGTTTTCAAAAAAAAAAAAAAAACACAACAAAAAAAATTGATTACATTTGAAAATTTGAATGAATGAATGTTCGCTAACGCAAATATAACAAAAAAAAAAAAAGAAAATGTTTTTTCCAGTCACGTTTATATACCCATTGCCTAGAGCTTTTCTTTTTTATTAGTTATTAAAACAAAACTTTTAATTGGGAAAAACAAAGCACAAATTGGTTCCAATTGACTTACACGGAAACGAAATCGAAGATTACACCAAATAATGGGAGGGTGGCAATATCCCACTTTCAATATCTTATGAAAAGCAATAAAGAAACCTTTAAGTATATTTGCCTTCTGTTTTTGTTGTTGTTGTAATAGAAATCATTCTTCCATCCATTTTTTTCGCTATCGGAAAAGTTGTTCTAACATTTTTTAAAAACTCTTCGGCAAAAATATGTCAATGCATAGGAGTTTCATGCAAAATCCTCGAGAATTGGAAACTCGAGTTTGAAAATAGAAATACAACACACACACGCAGATAGAGGACACAGGGACAGACCAGATTAAGTCTATTGAAGATACTCAATGTAGAAAATTATTCTGAATAGCTTAGTGCAGTGAAGAGCGGAACAGTTTAAAGTCATTCCTACATTTGCACAAACTTAATACACTGTTAAGACAAGGGCTTACACAAGTTGAATCGCTCTTGTGCTAAGAACAATTCAATTCGATAACTTAACTGTTAATCTATCTCTTGAAAACTTGATATCGACATTTACAGAGAATTTCAGGCAAAACCAAACTTATATTTAGATAAAATCTTTTCATAGAAGAGAGACTGACTGGTTACTAGAGTATTAATATGCAATTGTGACTTTTTAGATATTCTTTTCACTCTCTATTTTTCTGCGACGTTATAATAATAGTAATGTCAACTGCTAGAATGGCTGGTTAATATTGCACAGAATTTCTTGTACTTGTATAAGATTGCAAATCATGTATTTGTGTTTTTTACTGGATTAAATATCTTGCATACGCAACTAGCGCTAATGTCCTACAACCGCACCTATGTACTGTGAACTTATCGAACATTTGCTGCAATAAGTGTAAAAAGTGTACTGCAATAGGTAAAAAAGCGCGCTTTGTTTTCTTTAAGCCGATTTAAAAAAGTTACATCACCATGGCTGGTAAATCGACAAAAAAATCCACTTAAAATCGAATCGCAAACCTATCAGTTTTTCAGTTACAACATACACACAGTTGTCTTAGAGTGTATATTTTGTAACCCTACCACGTGGTTGTTCTTTTGTTCCGCTTTTATCCCATAACATCGAATGCAAGAGTAACAACAAGTTTTATTACAGTGGCCACAAAATTGACTAAACATTGAAAGCCAGCTTATCTATACGCCTCGAAAGCCTTACTCAACCCAAGTTGACGTTATCAATAATCAAAGTCGATAATGGATGACGTGTCTTGCAAAAAGACATTTTGAAAATTATATAAAATCGTCCCAAAAGAGATCTCAAAAACAATTGTCGACCCCATGCTATCACCGGTACTGCCCTACTCATATGTGTATGACTTATCATGTTTTGTGAATGCAGTTCTGTCTGTCCAGAAAAAAAAACATGGAAAAGGGTATAGAAATTCCCTGCCTTCGTTCTATATTTTAGTGCAGACTCATTTAAAATATCAATAAAAATTTGATTTGTCTCCCTGAACGGCCGACATTGCCTAACCTTAGCGTGCGTGCAATCGCCATTCTCCGAAATTTCATTGCAGATGATTTCATACAAGAAAACGCAGGCTATTGAATTAAAGTATCAAATTTTTCCGACTCATTTCGTCGCGAAAAAAACTAAAACTGCTTTTACAGATTATTCAATTAACCCAACGAGTGTATTAAAAAAGAAAGAAATTTGCTGAAAAAGTCCTTAGTTTAACCAATCAATTGTTAAACACACAAACAGATTGAAATGTAGTTCAAACCACTTATACTATTCGCTCTGATTCAAAATATTTACAACGTTATATACAACGTTTTGAATATCTACTGCTATGCGTTACGGATCTTAAACGTGAACCTTATTGTAAACGTACATAATAAATAAAATTTTACGCAAACTTTTTTCATTAGATACCAACGATACGAGTCAAGTCCTGTTAAAAAAAAAAAAAAAAAAAAACATTTGTTTTTTTTTTTTTGTTTTGATTAATTTCATTTAAATTAAATAATAACGTAATTTATTTTCGCCCTCGTTTACCACACAGTCTTTATCATTTCCATGGAAAACAAAAACAAAAATAACGAACAAAAAAATGTTATCAAACAAATGTAATGTAATTTTTTTTTTCTTGTTTTTTTTTTTTTTAACGAAAAAAGACAGAAAAGAAAATATTTTAACACATCAGTAAACTGTAATAAATACTCGGTTATAATATGCAAATAAAATGAGAGTAAAAAGTTTAACTTGAATAATTCAATTACACGCAGTTACAGGCACGACTTTGCTGCTTTGCTACTGTTGCTACTGTTTATTGAGTGCTTGTTGTTCTTGTTGTTGTTGTTATGTTTGAAGTTCTTTTCTTTTTTTTCTTTTTTTTTTTTTTTTTGTTATTGTAACTTTGCACAATATAATCATATCTAAATAGAGAAAAGCAAAATGTCTATGTACACGTTTATATGTTCGTATAATCTTTAACAAAACACCATTAACAGGAAGTGAAATTACTCGCATACACACACACACACACACACGCATAGATACGTACAACGAAACGCACTCATCCATGCAGCCGTATTATGAATGACAGAGAGAGTTAGTTAGAGAGTAATATCTCTTTACTTAGTTGCGAAAGTGGAAAAGAAGTAAAAAAAAAAAGAAAAAAAAAAGCCTCAATATTATAACATTATAAACCATAAGAGGCTCTAGAGTTAATAGCATTGGTTTCATTTTGTTTTTTTTTTTTTTTTTTTTTTTTTTTTTTTTTTTT